>VXCM01003207.1:0-24482 GCA_014773175.1 Lucifuga dentata | reverse complement strand
GAGAGGCCAGACTGAGATGGTTTGGACATGTACAGAGGAGGGATAGTGAACATATCGGTAGAAGGATGCTGAGGTTGGAACTGCCAGGCAGGAGGCCTAGAGGAAGACCAAAGAGGAGATTTATGGATGTAGTGAAAGAGGACATGAAGTTAGTTGGTGTGAGAGAAGAGGAGGCAGAGGATAGGGTTAGATGGAGGCAGATGATTCGCTGTGGTGACCCCTGAAGGGAAAGCCGAAAGGAAAAGAAAGAAGAAGATTTATCACTCCAGTTAGTTATGTTAGCTCCATATACAGCTCCAGTAGTATGTTTTGGTAAATGGTTGTCCATAAAGTAACATGCAAGATCACTGGTATGGTCCTTTAACAACCAGCTGTCAGAATGTTTCTGGTCTTACCTCTGATATAACTGTATCTTCTGACGGGTTGACAAGCACCACGGTCTCTAGAACATCACTTGTGTGGTGAAGAGTCCTTTGTCCTACAGAAGAAACAAAGAGTAGCATGAACACACAGCTGTGATGTCATCACGGGCTGTGATGTCATCATCTCTCATGTCAGGACTCTAAAGTGTGAGATCCAAAGTTTTTCAGGGCCTGAAAGTCATATGAGATGAAGGTGAAGAGTGACCACTACTTTTTCTTTTCCTCCTAAATATGTCCTGCTGGACTTCCCTTTTTTCAGATCTGGAAAACCTGGTTGGCTCTTGATGCCCAATTCTGATCTTTTGCCAATATCAGATTTTTTTGGATAGCATATTTCCTTTTTTTTCTTTTTTTCTTTTTTTAGTGGCCTCATCTGACATCTGTGTTTACATGGCTTTAACCTGAAACACCCTGGATGCAGATTTGCGCATGCACACATTTCCAAGATGGATGAAAAATTAGAGAATTATTTATATATTGTATATGATCAATGGATTAGCAACTTTCAAATGTGGAGAGAAACATTCGATATATTATGGGCAATACTCCCCCATCAGGATTCATCCTTTCGTTGGGCGATCACAGTGCAGAAGTGGGTGGGAGTTTGACTGTGGTGCAGCTTTTTATTACACACTAACACATCTGCTTGGCATCAGACCACACCACATCTGATATACTGTATATCATACGTGTCCTCCATTTCTGCTGATGGTCATTCATTCATATGCAAATATAAGTTGAAATGGTAGGAAATTCCAATCTGTATGTTTAGATGACAGTCACATTGCCAGATATCCAATCGGTATCTGATTTATTTCCACATAAACTCTTTGGACAGACTTTTACTCTTACTTCAGTACAGTAAATGTGTTATTTTGCACTATTCTCTGTCTACCTGCACTTTATCTGATCCTTAAACTCTTTACACATGCATGCCAGAATGCACGGCCCCACTTTATGGAATTGCAAACTCTTTGCACAGACTTTTATTCTTACTTCAGTACAGTAAATGTGTTCTTTTGCACTATTCTCTGTCTCTGCTCTTTGTCTTGTTACTGCAGTTCTTATCTACATGTACTATGTTAAATGTAGTACCAGGAGTTCCTGGAGAAACAGCATTTCATCCCAACTGTGTACTTGTATATGGATGGTTTCTTCTTCTTCTTCTTCTTCTTCTTCTTCTGCTCCTCCTCCTCCTCCTCCTCCTCCTCCTTCTTCTTCTTCTTCTTCTTCTTCTTCTTCATGTGGCCCAAAAACTATCTGATTCTATGTTTTTTTTATTTTTGTTTTTTTTGTTTTTTTTAACCATGTAAATCTTCACATCACATATCCAATACGTGTGAGTAAAAGGTCAGAATCGGGTCGTTTTTACATGGTCATGTGATTGAGACATTTGAATTGCAGAGTTTTTCTATACTGCATTTTGCTTTGTATGTGGGGCAATCACTGTATAGAGACAGGCAACCCACTTATGTGTGAAGGCAAGAGCAAAAGTTGGAATAGAAAAATAGGTCACTGATATCTGTTGGCTGCATCTTAAATCAAAGCTTTCCGTCTCCCAGAAGAACTAAGTTAAACCAGTATTGGAAATGATGAAATAAGGAATATTTTTTTCTCCATTAACTGACTTCTGATATAGAATAAAATATATATATCTATTCCTCTAACAACATGTCACAGAACAATGGTGACAAACAACATGGTTATAGGCAAAATAACAATAAATTACAAAACACGGCAGATTGTTACCTTAGCACAGTTATACAATACATACTTATGCATATTCAACATAATTATGCATTATTACTTCAATCCATTCAGACAAGATGTTAAGCTTTTAATTCCCCTTTGTTTCAGCACAGTTGCAGTCTCTAATAATAGTGAGCTCTAATAATAGGATGATCTCAGAGGGATCCTCAGCGTTTCCCCTGAGTTTACGACGCTGTGGAACATTTCAGGATCTCGGCTGTCAGTGTGTGTTTTCCATGGAAAAACCTCAGATTTAAATGTGATAGATTATTAAAGTTAGTTTATTAAAGTTTTATGAAGGGGTAGCAACAGTCAAGATACAAATGAGTTAAAGATGCGATGTGGTTACATGTGAAAAAGAAAATTTCTTGCTGTATTATTCCCTTTTATGCAAATAAGACAATGAATGCAGTACTTCAAAGTCTAAACTTTGACGGTTTAAATAATTAAAAAGCTGATATATTTAGGCAAGATCATGTTTTTAGCTCCCAACAGTGACTGAATGCTTGATTTAATGACCTAGCTGACATGAACTTAAAGTGTTTATGAAACAACAAGATCTGAACTGGAACGTTTATATTAAAATGAATATGATGATGAGGTTACCTGAGAGACTGTCATACAAATGATTATTTTTTTCCTCTCATAGTGTGAATCATTCATTAATTTAATGTCTGTTCTGGTGCTCTTCTTGAGAAAATTTGTCCTGCTAACAGCTAATTTTGATATGGTAGTTATAATTTATACATATATAGTTAATTATAATTACCACAGCTGAATGACATGATGCAATACAAAACCACTAGAATAAAGTACTTTAAATTGTCTATTTAAAAAAATAAAAATAAGGATTTTGTGTATTATGTCATGAAGATTTCCATGTTCTGATTTTTATTTAGGGGTGTATCTTTGAAACTTTTGCTATACTTTAAAGTGGAATTTTTTAAATACCCATTTCAATGCTCCCTTGCTGCTGCACTGCTGTGCATGCTGAGTGAAAACAGGCACTTTTAGGTACTGTCTCTTTAAGGCCCTCTCCCAAAAACTCTGCCCTATTCTGATTGGCCAGCTAAAATTAAGTTTTCAGAACAGTTCAGAACCTGTGAAACTGAGGTAAATAACAAAAAACCATAACATGTTCCCCTTGATGTTACCATAGCAACACAACACAGTATTAGTCATATTACGCTGACCTGTCAGGTTTTTTTCTCAGCACATTGCAGTCTTATCCTAGCTGCTGTTTTTTTTTTTTAACTTTATTTTTATCACACAAAAACCAACAACAATTTTGCAATGAAATCTGGAACAATGTTTTTCTCACATTTTCTCATTAAATCCCATTATACCATCCCAACCATATACTGTAGTACTTAATGTGAATATTTACCATAATTCTGTTACATATTTTGTGCTGACAGACGTATTTTATTATGTACCAAGTTCCTTTGAAGTGATTGTAAATTGATGGGAATATAATAACATCAGGTTCCAAGCTGTGAAGAATTTTTTAAGTGAGCCCCTGATGGCATATTTAATTCTTTCTAATTTTAAGAATAACATTAAGTCACTTAGCCATATAGAGGCTTTTGGTAGGCGACTTCCATTCCAATAGTATGAGCGAACAAACTGGCAAAGATGATGGAGTTTTCCTCGTCGTTAATAATTGTACTGTCCTCATCTGGGACCTCGCTGCTGTTTTTAACTTAGCTCCTTCCTTCATGGAGGTGAGCGTTGATGACTGAAAGGTTAAGTCACCGTCCACAGAACAATAACCTCCACCAGCACAATGCTGTGACAGCAGCAGGAGGAGTTCCCACCCTTCAACAAACCCGCCCACGGCGTCCAGCTTCACAGCACTAAGCTCGAAAAGTTGNCCCACCCTTCAACAAACCCGCCCACGGCGTCCAGCTTCACAGCACTAAGCTCGAAAAGTTGAGATTTGCAAATTTGCTGTGATGCTTTGAAAACGTTCTGAAGCCGCATCAGCAGAGAAACACTGGGGGAATACTCCTGATGTGCTTTTCTCAGGTGAGAGACAGGAGAGGATGAAGCATTAGCAGCTCTTCATCCCTGCAGGGCGAACGCTCGCTGCAGCCTGGTACAACGTGATACTACAACAACAAAGACTCTCAGTCAGTCGGAAACNCCCCCCAAACATCAGACAGAGCTGGCCTTGCATGCTGCATTTAAAGGACAACACCAGTGATTTTGCATGTTCAACTGTAATAAATATGCCCCCCATGTTACGTCACTGACAACCATAAAACCGCATTTTAGTTTTCCTATTATTTTGCAAAATCCCCTAATCTTTCAAAATCAAAAGTGTATATGGAATCAAAACCTTAAAATTTTATGTTTTGCCTGCTAACACATACATCTGGAGGGACAGTGATTTTTATTTTCTCTGTAATTTTAATTTCTTGCTAGTTTTAATTACTGTATATACTCGACTATAAGCTCATCTCAAATATAAGCTGACCCCCCGATTTTGACCTGCAAATTTAGATTTTTAAAGAAACCCACATATAAGCCGACCCCCTGATGTTGTTCCATCAGTTTCTTTGTTTAGCAAATTACCTGTTTTTCTGGGTATTGTCATAGTATTCCTCTGATTTTCTGAAAATAATCCATGTACTGGTAAACATGATATTTATTTCAGCAGCTGATTACCGTAACTGACGGATCACGGCTTACTGGCCACTGCAAAATGTGCTGATAAGATGTTCAGTCAGGAAATACAGCATTCTAAGGTCTGATTTAAACTATTTTCCATGGGTAGTGGTAATGGTAGTATTTCCACCCCTGGAAATTTCATTCTATGGGATCTGATTTGAATTATTCATGCATAAGCTGACTCCCCGATTTACGTTGTGAAATTTGGTTTAAAAAACTCGGCTTATACTCGAGTATATACGGTACTTAATTAAACTTATTTTGACTGAGGACTAATATAGGACTAATATAGGACTATATTAGTCCTGCATGTGATTGTGGGTAAGTTAGCATCCCAGGACTATATTAGTGTTGGCACTATATTCCCTGGTGGAGACATACATTTTCTTCCAAGCAGCTCCCTGTTGAATCGCTTAAATGAAGTTACTTTGACAAATAATAAGAGCTAATTAGTCCACTGTGATGGATTATTAATCTCAAGCAGGTTTCCAGTCTTGAAAAATCGATTTTAATAGCATGTTTGAATGAACTGAATGGCAATGGCAGTCTGGAAGGTTAAAAAAAATCCTAATATTTACCGATCCAGTAGTATGTTTTGGAAAATAGCTAGCAGTAAAACCAACCAAACATGCAAATTCACTGGTATGCTCCTTTAAATCCTCCTCCAGTTGAGCTACACACATTTCTGTTAAGTCAGCAGATATATGAGGTTTTAGATGGCGGGTGTGGGTACGTTAATCATCCCTCTCACTGAGGAGACAGAAAATCCAGGTTTGAATAGTTTCCATTTTTCTCTTCTGATTTTATCACTTTTACTGAAACTCTGAGCAGATCTGATGGCGTGACAGTATAAACTGCTAAAACCGCTAAAGAAGGTTGTGCCATCGTCAGCAGCTGTGGGTCTTATTTCATCACAGCCTGTATTTGTGTTACGTTTTAGCGCAACACAACCTAACAACTTATGTCGTGTTGCTTTTAATTTATGGAGCGAATCTGTTTTCCTCTTTCAGAAAAAAAATCACTTTGTACATCCAAATGTACCTCAGGCCTCCATATTTGGCATCAACGGTTATTCCGTCCTCTAAGCAGGTTATGTGATTTCTGGTGTTTGTTTTTTTGTTTTTAGCAGGATATCTCTAAAAGTTATAGACAGATTTGGATGAAATTTGGGGGACAGGTAGATAATGTCAAGGGGAGGAAATGATTAAGTTTTGAAGGTGATTTGGATCATATTTTGGATCCAAGTACAAGATTTTAGCCGATAAAATCAATGCTAATGCAAATTTAATGAAATTTAGCATGGTGGCTCATGTTCCCTAAATAAAAATCGGATGGAATTCTGTATATGTCCTCGTTAAAAAAAAAAAAAAAAGCATGTTTGGAGACAGTCACAGCTGAAATGGAGGGCATCAATCCAAATGTTCTCTCACACGTTCCTCTTATAAAGCTTTTTTGTTGTCAACAAACTGTAAAAAATGCCATACATATATATGTTTTCTTATTATAACACTTCATTTAAGCTAAATATGCAACTTTGAAGCGTGAGTTTTTTTCATTTGATTATCCCAAAAGGCAGCAAAATAAATATAAAATCTAAAAAAAAAAAAAGAAACTGCAGAAAATTCTTTCCACAAAGGGGCTTTAACAAACCAACATCATCATTCTATGAATATGGTACATAGAGTATGTAAACACTAAACATGTATTTTTAGGTATGAACAAATGTCAAATTCATGCGTCAGCTCAGGAAAGCTTTGAGTGATCACAGATACATTTCCTTTAAGAAACGGATGAATGTGGTTTGCTGAAGGAAGACGTGAGACTGTTGGATTTGTTGGAGTCTGAAGTATCTGCAGTGCGTCATACCGCCTTAATTAACACATCAACGCCCAGCAGCATTTTGCTGGGTCAGCACTTTTCCTTCTAGAAGTTCAAACCAAACAGCTTTTACTCTGAAGCTCATCCACAGTCAAACAGGAAATGGTAACAACAATAGACATTCATGCTAACCAATCAAATAACGCAAAGTGTGATATTCATAAAGGAAAATGACAACCAATTGATGTGAGTCAGACTTAAAGGACCATACTGGTGATTTTTGCATGTTTGAGTCTAATAACTAATTACTATACTACTACATGTTACATTACTGCCAATTACTTTCCAAAACATACTACTTGGAGAGGCAAGTATTACAACTGTTTTTCCTACCTTCCAGACGGCTATTACCTCATTCAGTTCATTCTAGTGCAGTCTAAAAATAAAGTTGCAAAGAGTTTAAACGTGCTTGAGATAAATAATCCATCACAGCAAACATGACGTTTATTAAATTTTTTTAATTGATTCAACACAGAGCTATATAGAAGATGATATATGTTTTTGCCAAGGAATATAGTCCCAGGAGAAAAAAAAAGAAAGCTTTTACAGAGAAATCAAAAGGACCATGCCTTTACAAACATTGAATTTTAAGATGGGTGAATCACCTGAATATTTGATTTTGAAAGATTAAGGGATTTGGAAAAATAACATATTTTAAAACTAAGCTAAAGTTTTATTTGGAAAATGGTTGTGTAACATAATGTATATGCAGGTGGTATTTAGCGCGCTCAAACATGCAAAACTAGCAGTATGGTCCTTTAAGGCTCTCACAGCATCCACTCAGATGCAGACAGAGTGACGTTAACGGCAGGACGGCTTCTTTATGCAGCTCTTTGTTCAGCCAACTTGTCTTCATTATTCATTCCTCTGGCTTTCCTCAGGAAGAGAGAATAACATCATCCTGGCATGAGAAGTTAACGGACATTCAGCCGGCGGTGCTTCGCAATTTCCTGCTCACAAAAACGAGACTGAAATTACATCTGGAGTCTTAATTTCTGCTTTAAACAGTTTGCTGCCTTCCTGTTTTCTTAGTTGGCTGCATCCATCTTTAGGAGTCTCAGCTTCTTATCAGTTAACTTTTGAGCTCTGTGACTCGAAACATCAAAACGGTTGATGAAGTCATTAGCACATTTTGTGTCTGTGCTGTGATGATGATGATGATGATGCATTTTTGCACCTCACAAAGTCCAAAACAAAAGACGTGGCAAATGATTTGGGGAATAAAGAGCCCAACCTCCAGCTCATATTTGTCAAATGTCACCATTATTAAATGCTGTCATTTTTCCCTAATTTGCTTTAAAAAAAAAAAAAAAAAANAAAAAAAAAAAAAAAAGAAAAAAAAAAGATAAGGAATGGAAATTAAAACACCAGAGGAGAATGACAAATAAGAATCTATTAATTTCTTTCTGCAAATGCCTTTTGTGCAGTTTTAGTCAGTTATGTTAGTAATACTTATGAGTCAGCAGATTGTCCAAGTCATTCAATTTCCCACCAGGAATTTAAAGGACCATACCATCCATTTTGCATGTTTGAGTCTAATATATTCAATTTTCATACATGTTACATTACTGACAATCATTTCCCAAAGGATAAAACCATATTTCAGCTTTCCTGATATTTTGCAAAATCTCTTAATCTTTCAAAATCAAATATTCAAGTGATACACCCACCTTAAAAATCCATGTTTCTCCTGCTAATAGTTACACAGCCTTATGAAGTCACGGTCCTTTAAATTTTTCCATAAATGCAGGTCTTCTGTTGGGACTATATTCCCCGGTGGAGGCATACATTCACTTTTTATTGTGCTTAAATGCTAAAATCACTTTAAAAAAAAACAACAAAAAAACCTGAATACACGTCTTGTTGGTGATGATGGATTACCTATCCCAAGAACGTTTACAGTATCAACAAGTTGATTTTAACAGCAGAATGAACTGAAACCAATGGAGGTCTGGAAGGTAGGAAAAACATTTTTAATTCACCGTTCCAGTAGTATGCTTTGGGAAATGATTGTCAGTAACCTTACGTGTATGAAAATTAAATATATTAGACTCAAACATGCAAAATGGCCAGTATGGTCCTTCAATGTTTAAAAAAGTGTTTCTTTCTATATTTTCTGCTTTATTTATATATCTAAATGTGTCAAATTTCAAAATAAGAGCATGTGAGTCTTTTAAGGATCATATCAGTGGTTTTGCATTCACATTAAGTTTCTCCCATCATTTCCCAAAACATAACACTGGAGTGGTAAAATATTAGAATTGTCTTTCCTACCTTCCAGACAACCATTGGTTTCATTCATTCCAGTACGCTATAAAAATCAACTTGTAGAAACTGGAAATGTGCTTGAGATAGTATGTATGTATGTATATTTATTGGGCTTAGACATGCAAAATCACCAGTATGGTCCTTTAAAGTTTTATGGTGGCATAAGACCTGCTCCTCATGTCTATTACAAAAGATAAAAAGACAAGCAATCCAAAGAAACATTCAGATTTTTTTTTTTTTTTATCATAAATTCTAGCCAGGGAAGCAGAATAAAATGAAACAGACTCTTCAACAATTCATTTTCCTGACAAAATTATCTTATCAGACGTCGGATCACATCTGCAGGTTTACTCAGGAACCTCCAGAGGTGGACTCTTCACTCCCACTCAATCTTTGCTCTGCTCTGTTGATAACCGGAAAGCTCAGAGGAAGGAAGGTCATTTATTCAGACAGAATTTAAGAGTTGCTCGTCAGACTCTTCCTCAGCTGACCTGCTTGATATAAATATCCTCGTCAGAACTCCCAGAACGAGAATGCTCTGGTTAAAGGCGGCTAAAACAGAGTGCTGATCGACTGAGGCCCCGCCACCGCGCTGCTCCAGATAGCATGTTCCACATTTACCGTGGAACGACGTGTGTGTGTGTGTGTGTGTGTGTGGAGGGGCGCTCAAGGAATCTGAAGACGAGTGAGACACATTTTTAGCATATATGAAATTATCTCATATATTATTTCATGCTTATTCACCATCATTGGATTGGAGTCGATTCATTTTCATTTTAGTCAATCAGGAAGTAGAATTCCATCATGACACCTGTCTACTGGCTGTCACACCTGAGTTTCCCTCGTCTGCACCTGACTACCTCACCTGCTTCCAATTCTATAATTAGCCCTCTTTCTATATCTCTGCCAGATCATTGATGTAGCGTCACATCAACGTTTCAAGTAATCTTCCTGATTTGCCTTCCTGTTTTTTTTTCTTTGCCTGACTGTTTTTAACACGGTTAGTTTGATTCCATTTTTTTTTTTTTTTTTNTTTTTTTTTTTTTTTTTGTCTGCCTCTCTTTTTTCAGACTGTACACCTGATTTTATGACTTTATATTTGCCTTCCTGCCTCTTCTGGTATTTTAGTTAAGACGGCTTATTTCCATCACACATTACACACACACGGTTTTGCGTCTGCATGAGTCGTACCACGCGTGACGCATCAAAATTAAAACACGAAGAAACTGTTGGGAATAAAATCTTGGAGTCAAATTAAAAGTAAATTGAACTCAACGCTGAGATCAGTTTAGCTCAAAGTGAATTTAGAGCCATGGAAATATTGGGCTCAAACATGCAAAACCACCGGTATTGTCCTTTAAGCACAAAAAAAAACAAAAAACAAAAAACACATTTTTGCATTCATGGTTATAGCTTCTCAAGTGT
Organism: Lucifuga dentata; assembly: GCA_014773175.1. Classification (NCBI taxonomy): domain Eukaryota; kingdom Metazoa; phylum Chordata; class Actinopteri; order Ophidiiformes; family Bythitidae; genus Lucifuga; species Lucifuga dentata. Next base: position 14,067 of record VXCM01003207.1, on the reverse strand, counting down.
AAGAATTTTCTTGGTTTTCTCAGTCTCATATCACTACAATACTAATCTATAAATTTAAAAAAACAATGCATAAAGTAATTGATTATTAAAATTGTTAGCAGCCCTGCTGATTCCCGCTGACGTATACTCTGTCTTTGCTAAAATTTTCAAACCAAGTTAGATGAAGTTGCATCACGAGCGAGCTAACGAAGCTAAACTGATATGTCGGGCTTCCTCTTCTCAATCCCATCAAATAAATAAAGGTTGATTGAAGCGGACATCAAAAAGTTATTATCCTGTTCTTAATCTCATTTGCTTAATGCTTTCCCCTCTTGGGTTTGAAAACTATTGTCTGAGCGTCGTGATAAAACGGTGTGAAGTGGATTGGAAAATTAAAGAAGTGAGTGGAGCCCCGGCAGCTGCCTCCAATTTCAGCTGTGCATCTTCACCATCCACTGCAATCATTACAGCCATGCATCAAAAGTGCAAGTCTAACCATTTGTTTGCGTCTGAAAGTGTGGAGTGATTGCTGGGTCACTGTTAGCATTGTTAGCATTGTTAGCATAAGCAAGGTTATAGATTATAATATGCTGAAATGACATAAAGGAGGCATTCAGATAGAATGTAATTACTGTTACAGTTACTGCAAAGAAATATATATGTCACAGAACTCTCAAATACACTGACTGACACCCAGAATATTAAAGGACTATAACAGTGGTTCTGCATGTTTAAGCCCAATATATATATATATATATATACGTATATATATATATATATGTGTGTGTGTGTGTGTGTGTATATATATATATATGNATATATACGTATATATATATATATATGTGTGTGTGTGTGTGTGTGTATATATATATATATGTAGTATAACATTACATTACTCACAACCATTTTCCAAACATTAACTGTTTACTATTTTTCAAAACATGCTTGTAACATGTATGCAGGTTGTATATATTGTGCTCAAACATGCAAAATCACCAGCATGCTTCTTTAATAATCTTGTAAGAACTCATTTACAACCTTGTCCCAGTTTTTTCATGGATCCCAGGATCTGAATAAGCAACTTTCTGGTCACAGACCTGCTCCTTAAAGGACCATACCATCCATTTTGCATGTTTGAGCATGCAAAATTTACGGTATGGTCCTTTAAACCACAACCCCAGTCGACAGGAAGTCACGTCTTAGCTCCTGATGCTAATCCTCGTCCTGTTTGGCAGCTCTGAATGATTTGGAAGCTAAGCCACTTAAAGCCTTTATGCTAATAAAAGCTAGTTGTCTCTTGACGCCTGGGAGGAAAAAAAAAAGCCCATACATATTTGTTTTATATTAGCTTCCATTTAAATTTATTAAAGGGAATAATTGTGCAAAACATGATGCATTAAAATGAGTTTGTTTAAAGGTATAATCTGTCACCTGTCACATAAACACACCAAGATCCAAAACACAGGATTAGAAACTAATGTAAGTCCTTCCTGTTTGAGCCGCTGATTAAAGCTTTCAGCAAATCAGCCTCAATTCAAGTTATACTTTTATTTAGTTTTAGTTTAAAATTGAAAAGCAGCTGCAAGAGACATTAAAAACAAGACAAACATGAGTTTCTGATGATGCGACAACAGAGACGTTACAAGATGTAATCACTTTGTATACATGTCATATTAAAGGCCACATGATAATGATTCATTATTTTACCTCACAATTTAACAAAAATGATTTGCTCAAAACTTTGTTCTTGCTGCTTAAAATAAATCCTAATATAGCTCCAACTCACTATTAGCCTATCAGCTGTTATTATTATGTATGAGCATATGAATAAGTAGATGAGAGGAAAGAAAGAACATTTGGCAAACTGATAAAGTGCTTTACTATCTTCTTTTTGGAACTATTGGGAAAGACGTTTTCACCTCCTTCAACCCGAGAATTAAGTATCAGCAGTGCCATTATCAGATTTGACATGTTAAAAGGAGAAAATCAATATGAAGAAACAGAGAGAGAGGAGAGGTTGAGGAACTGCTTCAAAGAATGACATCTTGTGGTATTACAGCGTGGAAGATTTAAGATCAGACTCGACCTTCTTTTTCAAGTCTAGTTTAACTTCCATCAGAACAACAGTATCAATCTCCTGCTTTTCATCCCTCCTTCAGGAGCCTGAGCTTCATCTGCAAGTCTATCATTTAGTGTTTGTTGCTGCAGTGAGCCATGGTGACGCCCCAGAGCTCTCTCACACACTCACACACACTCACACACACACACACGTCTGAAAAAAATGAGTCATCAGTTGACCTGATGGTGCGATATTAACACCCACAGTAAACGTTCATCAGTAACTTTTGAACCGTAGATCATAGAATCAAAATTCTTTTTTTGACCTTCTCATTTTGACCTTTCATTTTTTGACCTTCTGTACTGTTTTGCTACAATTTTCTGCCAAATTTTAATGGGCGTGGCTTATTTGACAAAAACTGCAATATCTCATGAATGATTTAGGTCTACTGTCACCAAACTTGGTGAGTATCTGCATAACAATTTCTGCAAACACTGAATCATTCATGAGTCATCATATGTGCTTGGATGCTGCTTATTGCCACTTGTGGATATATTTATATTTTGGTTCTCTTTTAGGCCAACAAGCACACCTCTATTTCTATTTTCCCCTGTTTTATGATAGTATGTGAACAAATTTTAATAGCTCTCTCTCTCATCTGTTCGTTTATTAATGTTGTGTGCTGTTGATGCAAATTCAGTGTGTATTTCTGCACTTTTTTGGTGATAAATTTCTCTTCATGTCCATTTTCACAAGATTATTTCCATCAGTACAACAACACAGACATGAAGTTTTCAGTTTTGTTGCTCTGAGTTTCTCTTTTTAGCATAAATACTGATTAACCCGATTAATTCATTCACAACACCTGTACTTACAATTTTAGATCATAGTTAAGTTACAGTCAATACAAATGCAAAAGTTCCTGCTTTCCTTTCACAATAACAATAAAAGCCTTACAATGGTTCACGGCAGAATCCATTCCCTGGAGAGCTTTTATTATGAAATGTATGCAGGAAAGACTGAGTTTCATTAACAGTAATTTTACTCTTCTTTGTGATAAATCATAAGTAATCATCACTTACTTGTACTTTTAACACAAAAACTCTAAATCCTTAATTGCTCTCACTGTCTATGTTGTTTCCATACTTTAACTTCATCAAAGAAAGTTATAATTTGTAATATTTCGGTTTTACATCCTTCCGCTCGCTCTGACTGGCGGTATGGACTAAACCAACAGAGTCAACTTTTTACATAGATCAATAAACTTGGTCATGTACATTTAAATTTATACAGCGCTGGTGAGATTTACAAATTAATTTTATTTGCTTTGACTTAGATTTACTTTTATTAGAGTTTATTAATACTTTGGAAGTGAGTTTTGTGAAAAAGTTCTTTATCAGTAAGTCATGGTAGCGTCCAAGGGTCCAACCATATAAATGCAGCTTGAATGGCGGCTTTGTTGGTACAGTCGCAGCTAGCAGGTAGGACGTATGCTATACCTCACTTTGCTGCTGGCTGTTCTTAGCTTAACATGTATGTTGGTCCTGGTCATATGCCGTTGTAGCTGCGTGGTTTGAATTCTGAAATTGTTGTTTTAGTCAGTATTTGTTTGAGTTTGTTCATACATATGCATGCTAATGTTAGCAAACTTAGGAGTGCTGGCAGGTCAGTTGCGGCTTTGTCACCGCTGTTAGTAGCTGCTGTGTGGGTGTAGCATGTGTAGCAGTGTGCTAACGACTTTAAATACTATTTGATGTGTGGCTGGTCTACATCGATGTTTTGCTGGTTCCTGCCTGGCGATTTTAAAATGTTTTTTGCTGTGCCACACGCTCACACGCGCAAACCAGGACCAACAGGTGGAAATCATTGATCAATCAGCAGTGAGCATCACCGAAGACATTCACAGGTAAGAAAGCTTTTCTTTCTAAAAAAAAAAAAAAAAANAAAAAAAAAAAAAAAAAAAACTTCTTTGCTGTGTTGTTTGTATGTTACAGTGCGTTTGTGCTTCACGCTAAGCTGCACATGGTTGAGTTGTATTGCTGCTGGCAAATTATGAAGTGTAAAAATTCAGTTTGAGCTGTTAATTGAAATGATGGCGTGTGTTCAGGCTGTTCTTCAGGTGTGGGCATGCATGTTAACGTGTTAGCCAGGTTGTTGGTATTGCATGTTTAGCAGGTGTTGGCATGGTTTGTGGGATGTTAGCGTGGATGCTACAATATGTTATGCTGCATGTTTTACTTGAGATGCATATGTTGTGCTGCTTCTACTACACACACACACCTCCCTACAGTTCAAATCAGAGGAACAGCACCACAATATGGTGACAATTTTTAATTCTCATGCTTCAGGTGTACGTTGGGTAGAGTAGATTTACATTTGGACAAATTTCTCATTTTATGGCTCAATTTCTCGCATTTTATGGATGAATTTCTTGCACAACCACCTGTGGGAAGGAAGCATCCGTCTCAGTGGAGATGATGGTAAGTTGATATTTAACTCATCTTGATGTTTGGTGTTTAATGGTTAAAATACAAGCTAATGTTACTTATAGTGGTAGTATTGTGAATCTTAAAATGACTGAAACTTGCAGCTAATGTTAACATTTGATTATTTTATTCTTAAAGTTGGAGCGGCCAAAATTAGTAGCTAATGTTACTGGCAGCACAAAATACAACTCCACACTTTGTACANGTTGGAGCGGCCAAAATTAGTAGCTAATGTTACTGGCAGCACAAAATACAACTCCACACTTTGTACATACAGTTGAAGCCTCCTGGTCCTCCTGTTGGGTAGCAGCTACCTACATAACTGACCACATGATGTCATCCTGTTTGGTGTTGGCTACCTGCATGACATCATACTGTTTGATGGCGGCTACCTACATGACATCATCACCTGCTTGGTAATAATGGTAAATCAACTATAATACACTCAGGTTTAAAATGAGCTCGTTCCATCAACACATGTTCTTATGAATTTCTGTGTTTAATATCTCTCAGACTGAGTTACTTGATCCAGCAGAGGCCGGTTTCCTGGACTTCCTGTGGTGGGAGCTACCAACAAGATGTGCAGCCACACAAGCAAGACCATAATGGTAAGTGAACTATTCCATGTAATGTATAAGTTTATAATTGTAGAGAAGTTTGATCTTTTGATGAATTTGTTGTTTTGTGGCTCAATTTCTTGCATTTGGCATTTCTCTCATGGATGAATTTCTTGCAATTTATGAATACATTTCTCACAATTTATGGAGGAATTTCTCGCATTTGACATTTCATGCCTGGATGAATTTTTCCCATGGATGATTTTCCCCCCCCCAGTTTATGGACGCATTTCTCTCGGACAAATTTCTCGCAATTTATGGACATGTTTCTCTCATTTAATGGACAAAAATGGCTTTAAGTGGCCCAACTTGGCAGCGATTAAAAATAATTAAAACTTCAACTACTTTACAACTGACTTGGAAAAAATTGGCAATAACAAAGACATAGATATAAAATCTGAAATTGGCATCTTTTGGTGAAAATTTTAATTGTGAGCCAGGATGGCAAGTAATGTTAATTAGTCCAAATTTATGCCTCCCAAAATCCAACCCCACGTCCTCGCCGTGGGAGGTGGAAACAGGCAAAGTACAGGTTTGCCAGACAAGGTGAGTGTAGCAGGTAGCTACCTTGCTACCCAGCTGCTACGGTTGCCATAGAGACCTGTCTGGATTCACCTGGAAATGTTCTGGNACCTTGCTACCCAGCTGCTACGGTTGCCATAGAGACCTGTCTGGATTCACCTGGAAATGTTCTGGCAAATGGGGCTCAGGTGAAACTGAGTGGGCCAAACCCACCCAGTGGATAAAAATTACTGATACTTTTGTTTGTGCAGAAATTGAAATTCCTTGTTTTAGAGTTGTAAGTAAACTAATAAAGTTATTTTGCAATATAATTTTATTGGTATAAAATTGTCAACCTTGTGACTCATTTGTTTTGAGACTCTGCAGCCGCATTCCAAACTATGCTAAACTCTTCTTAGATTTCTACAAATCTGAGAAGAAACAAATCACTTGTATAGACGTCAAAATGCATGCACTTTGTGTTTTTTATATAAACTGGTAACCTGTCATCCAGAACTTGCTGCTGTTTTGCAGAGTATCATTCATGCTTCTACAGTTGCTAAATGTTAGATTTCAGCTTTCCAGGCTGACTCGGTGTGCTTGGATTAGAGGCGCTTTAACATCACCAGCAGCCTGAGCTTTATGTTCCTGTAGGATGTTGCAGCAAGCTCACACCAAACTCCTGTGGTGTATCATGGTAACGCATCCATTCTGTTCATGGAAGTACCAGGTTCAAGTCCTGGCAGGAGTTGTTTTATTGTCTTGGCAACATTTCTGTTAGTTTACCAAAGTACAAATATGGCTTGAGGGATTTTTTTAAGATGTTGTAGAAATAAAATTGTCCAGTTTAGAAAATCATGATGCAGCAACAATACTTGCAGAACTAACAAGCAAGTTCTGGATCATGGTTAAATATTCAGGGTTAGTTTCATTGAGCATCTAATACTCCTTTTCAGGAATGCCCTGCTTACACACACTCACACCTGGAAACTGCCCAGTACAGCCACAGACTTCTCTGCTGGCTGCTGAGCAGCTCCAGTGGAGCGTTTGGGGGTTAGGTGCCTTGCTCAAGGACACCTCGGTGGTGTTAATGAGAGAGGAAGGTGCTGTTCATTCACTTCCTTGACCTAGATTTCTCCACTACTCAGTGACAAAATGTAAACCGATCGACCTGAAGGTGGCGCTATAATAAGAACTTAAAAATATTGCTGTATATTGTTAAAAAAAATGTAGGAAATTGATTGCCTTGAAAAAGGAAAGCAAATATAAATATTAGTCTTAAGTTATATTTACTTTGTCTACTTAAAACTAATAGTTATATTTGCTTACCTTTTTCAAGGCAATCGATTTCCTACTTTTTTTTTTTTTTTTANTTTTTTTTTTTTTTTTTAAGTAAGACCAACTTGTCACATTTTACAGTGTAGTATTTTTGGAAAATAGGCTGCAGGAATATAATACGTATACAGGCTGTATTTATTGGACTCAAACATATAAAATCACCAGTATGGTACTTTAAACTCATAACATTCTTTGACTTGCAGTAGTGTTTAAAGGCCTCAGAGAAAAAGAATATAAACACGAGTGAGAGAGAGGAGAGAGGAAGGAGAGGCATGAGAATGCAGCGAGAGTGACTGCTGGAAAAGGGCAGCAGGAGGATATTGGCAAAGCGTCATTGTCTCTTAGAGTCCAACATGCTTCACACTGCCAACTATGACTTCACTGCTGGAGCCCCTCTGTACTTCTACCAGCCTCCAAAAAGCCTAAAGATGTGCTGAAAGCCGTCTAAGTTCAAATAAAACACATAGACAAGACGCTGCCAAAACATCACCCAGAAATGTGTCAGACCATCTTTTTTTTCCAACAATGTCTCACACTGTGAATAAATAGAAATCTTTTTGGTTCAGACCATATCTAGCATAACTAGTGCTTTGTAAGCTGATTATTTAAGAATAAAACTTAAAAATTGCATTCATTTCCCAGGTGAGGCCACAGGAAACGGAGTAAATTTAACCGCTAAAATCTAAAAGCACCAAATAAGTCAAGCAGATTGGACAGTTGTTAAAAGAATGGGAGATTTTCTGACAGGTTGTTTGCAAAAGTGAAAGATATTGACATGCATATATATAGTAGCACACACACACAATATAATAAAGCCACAAACACACACAGCATTTACAGGACGTTTCTCATCTTCACTGCTCAGGTCCTGGGTGTCAGGAGAGAAGGCGTAATGATTATAAACTGGTTGTCAGCAATACGTTGAAGCAGCAGGACGTCTCATTCATCACGGTGACAGACACAAGACAGGGTCTCTGGGTTAAACACATACAGGCGGGCGACAGCTCTGAAAAAATAACTGTCTGTGACCTTCACACAATGACAAGACATCAATTCCTCAAGGTGGGAAAACACAGCGCTATAGACAAAAAAAAAAAAAAAAAAAAAAATCATACACCACCGCTTAAAGGTTCGGATTCACTAGTGATGTTCACATTGAATCAGTGTTTCCTGTAATGTAAAACTAGTTTAGTTTCATATGTTATGCATGTATAAAATTATTCTGTCTGTTAATATTTTGCAGCTAAAGGTTTAAAATAATTTGCAAGAAACTGTAAAAAGAAGACATTTTATTTAAATTGTCCAGAATCATGACATGAGTTGTAGATGATTCCAGATTCATGTAAAGAAGCTGTATGTGGTTCCAGAGATTAAGAAATTTGAGATTATTCCCTGATGCTCTAGAAACTGATGCCTCATATTTTGTTGTCTGTGTCATGATAAGCCACCTCTTTCAGTACCATAAATCATATTTATTTACACATACAATATTTTTTTAGTTGCATTTATATTAACATACTTATACTGGGAACTGTGCAAACACTCATTTATATTATGTGCAATTATTAACCAGGTGCAATTTTTCCTGTTGTGCAATCCATGATGTAGATTGTGTATGTATATCTTTTATGTTTTTGTACTTCACTGATGCAGTGTATTTATATTTTTTTGTATGTCCTTTTATATTGTATTTTCTCTACTTTATATGTTTATATTTTTATCACTTGTTTCCCTGTACTCTGAATCTAAAGCTGCTGTAACAAGTAACTTTCCCCAGTGTGGGATTAATAAAGTTTATCTTATTTTACAAAGCAGAAATTAAATCTCACAGTGGAAACTTTGATGAGAAATCACTAAAATACTGTTATTTATCATTTAAACACTTTGAAATACTAAATAAAACATCTTAAAATATATTTTGGTGTTTGTTTCATATAGTTAAAAAATCACTATTATTGAATAAAATAGCAAGAACGTCTTAAATAACGTGATTGTAACCTTTTGAGCGGTCGTGCAAGGAGAGAGAGATTTTGCAAATTCAGGATACCTCCTGAGAGAAGACAAACAGATGAAATTCATTTGTTGCTGGGTTTTAAATCGGCTGCAGAATATGCTGCTTTTGTTGGTTTTGTTTGGAGCTTTTCCTGCAGAACCTCCTGGGTGAGATCCATGGACCTCAGGGATTTAGTCTCATCTTAAGGTGGATTTAAAACTGCCAGTGTGCAGGCTGAGGTTATTGCCAGTATGGTTTCTTGGTAATAACAGCTTACAGTAAACAACATCCTCGAAGTAACGTATCTGTACTTTGGACGGCAAAGACGATGCAGATGCTGATCATATACCCAGGCTTTGAATGATGCAGCGGTTATACTAAACTTGTATCCTGTAGTTCAGCCTATGTGTGCTCTCAGAATAGCATTTAAAAAAAAAAAAAAAAAANTTTTTTTTTTTTTTTTATTACCTGCATCCAGTAAGAGACAATAACAGAAAAAAAACTCTTGAGTTCAAGGTTCTTTCTGGGCTCAATTATTCATAAATCTGGATCAGACATAGTGGATGTTTTTAATTTTTTGTTCTATTTACATATTTAAAAGGCTAAATTAAATCATAAAAGTTTTAACTAAATAATCAGGTATCGAATGTTTTTGAAAAATACCACTCCAATGGGTTATTGAAGGACAATACTGGAAAAAGTAAAAGCCGTCTTCTCCTGGGACTATATTCCCTGGCGGAGACACATACATTTTTTTCCGTGCAGCTCCATGTTAGACCAGTTAAATAAAGACTAAGACAAAACATTTATAACACGTTATGTTTGCTCTGACGGAGCACGTTCCATCTACAAGTAGATGTTAATAGCGTACTGGAATGAAATGAAACCTACTGAAAGGTAGGAAAAACAATAATAATATTTACCGCTCCAGTATTATGTTATGGAAAATGGTTGTCAGTAATGTAATGTGTACACAGGTTGTATATATTAGGCTCAAACATGCAAAACTACTGGAATGTTCCTTTAAGTTACTTTCAATATTAAATTTTGTAATATAATCTTTCCCAAATGTACGCACAGCATTTTTAAATCAAAATTTATGAAGCTCAGATATGAATTTTCCTGATGCTGATGCAGAGGAATCTATCAGATATGTCGCTGTAAGTGACAAGCTGGATATTATTTCATATTCCAGCAGATTATGTGAAGGATAGGTTACCATGGACACCTGCTCCTCATTAGTTAGCGCATATCTCACTTATTTGCATTTCCTGGTTGCTAAGCACAGTCGAATGATCTGCTATACTCAGCGAGCTGCAGGTCTGCGGGTTAAATGACGTGGTTTTCCTCACAGGCAGCACTTCCTGCCTAATGACTGTTCACTTCAAGCTGCAACTAATGAGAGATGTTATCAATTTAATGCTGAGTTCACAGTTGTGTGGTTATTTATTTTTTTGGCTCATGCATATTTCAGTTATTAATTTACTTCATTTCCGAGGTGGAAAGAGCAACAATGACAATAAGGTCTTGTTGCAGCATTGAATTCTGGTCAGTTGACCTGCCCCAGTTTATGGGTAAACTTCTATTCCAGTTTCCTACAATTTGAAAACTTCAACTTCTTATTTAAAAAAAAAAAAAAATGACAAAAATTATTTTCTAGCATCCAACTTCAACAACAGAAGCCTCTCTAAGAGAAGTTATTCCTATGTTCCCCAGCTCTATATAGCACAATAGAGCACATAATGGGTTGAAGTGCACAGAAAAAGGTGATAGTACTCCCCTTATCCGTGTGCTGGTCACCATTTGCTGGTCATCAGGTTTGGAGGGGGGGACCAGTATATATGCATATATACTGCATCTTTTGCTATTATTTATATATCTAAGATTGTTTAACTCTGCGTTGTTCTACAGTAGAGTATGGTAAATTTATGAGAGGTTCCATTACTCCCAAAAATGTCCTGGTACTCTGAAATGTACAGGCCCACTTCGAGCACTGATTAGGTTAAGGTTATCAGGTTAACAGATTATTGAACTGGGGAACATAGGACCCTGAGAACATGGATACGCTCCCCTGGTGGAACAGATGGTCGTGGAACAGAGGCTAACCCAGAAGTGGGGCAGGACTTAATCAGAAATTGGCTTCTCCGCCTTCTCCAGTGGTGGAAAAAGTACTTAGATTATTTAAAAGTAGCAGCAAAACAACAGAAAAATACTCAACTGCAAGTTAAAGTCTGAAAAATCTCCAACAAGAATTAGCAGCAAATTGGACTTAAGAGCCAAAAGTCAAAGAAAGAAATTATTTCGATAATGTCTGTAAAAGGGCTAATTTATAAAACACAGTGCCAGTTTTAACATACCGAAAGGAAAAATACCGTCATGCACTGATGTTCCCTCATTTACAAACATTTGTTACGGCCTCCTTTTTGTCTGCGTTGAAAGACGCGTTACTATGATATTTCTACATTTACATGTCAGCTAAGTAATTCATAAAACACACCAACACACACAAAAAATTAAGACCTATTTCAGCCTGACGGTAAATTTAATTAGTATAAAATGTGAGTGATGTAAATTTGCCCTAAACAATTTGCCAATACAAATTAGCAATTGTATTGATTGTATTGTATTTGATTGCTAATTGTGTTAGCAATCAATACATTTGATAGATAAGCCCACTGAGTTGATCAGTCAGCTTATCTATGCAGTTATGTCAAAGTAACATGACAATGTCTAACTTATATTATTTTTTTTTTTAATTTTATCTTATTTTAATTGTCATTTTTAAATGTTGCTTTACTTTGTTTTTATTGTCTTTTAAATGTTTTAATGTATGTTATTGGCATAAAGCCCTTTTAATTGCCTTTGTGTTTCATATAAATAAATTTGACTTGCCTTTCCTTACTTATACAAAGATAGAGACAAAGTACAATAAAGTTTTTTTCTTTATGGAGCATCACATATGAATGCAAAGTAAAAACTGAAAGGTTTATAGTCCATCATACACTCATGCTGTGTGTTTGGATGCAGGGCAGCGTCCCTGTCAGCAGATCAGCGTGGACAGAGGGAGGTGGAGGTGGAGGAAGGGCCCTGTGGGAACGACCCCTGACGGAAGGATCAATGTTTTCTGCTGCTTTGCACCATTAGAGGGGAACAGAGGTGGACACGGAGGCATCACCTCCAATATGGCTGCCATCAGCATGAATTGTAAGTCTGCAAACGGTTCCCTCTGCTCATCTGTCTCTGTCCGTTTGTCACACGATTGTTCTACCTGTGTTCAGTGTGTGTGTCAGGCAGCCTGTCTTACTCTCATTTAATTCCTGTCTTCCCTTCTCAGTCTGCTTCTCACTGTCATTTCCATTCTTTCTCTTTTTGTCAGACTTAAAACCTCCACAGCTTTCACATTATCTGTCTTCTTGCTCTCTGTCTCAAAAAGTCTGACTTTTTTTTTTTTTAACTGTGTCCTTGATTTTCGCTAAAATATGGGATTTGTGTCAAATGGTTGCAATAGTTTCAAGAATTAAAAAATAGAAGTCAGATTTTTCTCTTGTTGTCAGGAACTAGCGACAGCAGGAGAGCTTCCTGCAAAAACAGAGAGCTCATCAAGCAGAACAACGCAGAGCTGGATACCGAAGATAAAGATGGAGCCCGTGGCTGAACAGCTTCAGCACCTTCTGACTCTAACAGGAAACAACAGTGACTGTAATCTCAGCATGGGGTATCTAAACAATTTCCTTCTGCATAATCATATTTTAACACAGATACACACCCTCCTTTAAGCACAGACATACGGTCTAGAAGCAGAGAACTGGATAAAGCAGCACAGCTAACGGAGGTTCAGAAACACTGCAAAGTCTCCTCTCTGCTGCATTCTCTGAGCCAGAACCTCCCTCTTTTCTCTCCATTGCTGTTGATGAGTCCCAAGACTCTCGGCTCAGGAGCTATCGTCTTTGTGCAGTCCTCCTCTTTCTCCTTCAAGCTGTCCTGGGATTTTAGACGCAAACATCTTATACTGACCATTTCCTTTAACTTTTTTTATGCCGTCGTGATGGTAATTAGCATTAAGGCATCAATGGATGCTGGTTCCTAAAAGCCAACACTAATATTTTGGTGAATAACGATTATAGACTCGCAGTGTTTTTGACGATGGTTTATTTCTTGTCAGGGTAGTTTTGATGCCAAAGAAATATGAATTCAGTATTTCCTATGATGCAGCATTTTCCTTTGGGTATCTTACATTTGTATATCTGTATCTGTATATTTGTATTTGTATATATTGCATATACAGTATATACAGTAGTTTTTAGTTTTAGTAGTTTTTAGTAGTTTTGTGTATATAATTTTTAGGGGTCCAGGCACAAAGTGCTGGGAACCCTAATGAAATTGCTCAGATCAGACTTCATTCTCCGCTAAAAGTCTCTGTGCAGCAGAAACCGTAAAAGCTACGGCTACGAAACTTGGCACGTAGCTTCAAAAACTTCACTGCTACTCAGGTGACAAAATGTAAACCGATCAGCCTGAAGGTGGCGCTATAATAACAACTTCAAAATNTGCTACTCAGGTGACAAAATGTAAACCGATCAGCCTGAAGGTGGCGCTATAATAACAACTTCAAAATGTTGGTGTATAATGGTCTATAACTTTTGAACTGTAAGGCCTAGAATCAAAATTCTTTTTTCCTGAGATTCATTGGATGTATATGCATCTATCCACATAGGCCACTCCCATTTCCGCCTGACTAGAATTTCCGCCGTTTTGAACCATTTTTTTTGTATCTCCTCCTACAATATGGCATGCTTGGACCAAGCTGGAAAAAAGTACCGTTTTAGATTTTTGATATTCTTTATCGTTTTGCTGTAATTGGCTGACAAAGTTGTAGGCGTGGCTAATTTTACAACATCTGCTATAAAATGTGGTATATCTCCTGAAAGAATTAGTCTACTGTAACCAAACTTGGTAAACATGTTCACTAAACAAATCTGCAAAAGAAATGAGTCATCAACCGACCTGATGGGGGCACTATAACACCCATAGTAAACTTTCATCAATAACTTCTGAACCGTAGATCATAGAATCAAAATTCTTTTTTCTCTGTAT
>VXCM01003206.1:0-20710 GCA_014773175.1 Lucifuga dentata | reverse complement strand
CCGATCTTATTCTCTCATCGAAAGCTTTGCTAGCATGACTGTATTATGTTTGTTTATTCCTCCTACCAGAAACTGTTGCAATCAACTTTGGTTCCGCTTGGCTTCTGGTGTCTCCTGGCAAGTGCGCCTCACTGTGTGCCACAGAATGACCGAAACAGCTGATTGGGCCAATTACGATTCTGTATAACCGTCAAAACACAGGGGACTTACAGGAGAAATTACCAACGGGAGCACGGCGGGAGAGGGGGTGAAAATACGGGAGAAACCCGGGGAAAACGGGAGTGTTGACAGGTATGTCACTGTTAGCTTGTTCCATTCTGAGCAGTGCAAGAAAAGAAGCAACTCTGAAAAGAGTAAAATTGAGTTCTTCTGGTTCACTGAACTGTAACTCGTGTGAACAAGTTAGTAAAGTCCTGTGAACGACTTAGTTAACTCGTGCGAATGAGTTAGTAACTCGTGCAAACGACTTAATTTTTTTTTCTCCTTGAGCCCTCCCGGGCTTCGTAGGATCTGCCTCCAAATGTAATGAAATTTCCTTAACCAAATTGCTTCTCAAAATTTTATCAACATTTTTGGCCTGTTTGGATATCCTGCTGACAAGTTATGTTGGTTGTCTTTTAAAGCTGATAACAATAAAGTATATTAAGACTCAATCTTTGAAAATAAATAAATACACAAGAGGAGCTTTATTCCCAAAAATGTTTTGCCAATCATGTATTAACTGTCAAATGCTTTTTAAATACTTATTACACTCCGGATTAATAGAAAATTTTAGACATATTTTAAAGTCTGGTCAAACAATTTGGACTCATGACCTCAGTAATTTTAAAGTTCTGCATATAGCCCTCTTAGAAATGAAGGACTTTTTAATTTTCAATTTTTTATTTTTTTACCCTGCAGAGTGATACGTCTCTGTTTTGTCCTTGTACACTGTGTGTGGATGAGACGCTCTTTAAGAAGGTGACGAGTGCGGACACCACCTCCTCTGAGGCAGTTAACTGCTGAAGCAGGGTTGGTTGCAGACGGCAGTGGCTCCTGTTGATGTGCCACGGCCCCTGCATGGACACTTTGACATTCACATAAAGGACATGCTCAGTAAAGCCAGTTATCTCTCGGTCCAGTGACAGCAGTGGTCGCATGGCTGGGAGGAAATGGGGATGCGTCCTTCAGCTGTGTCTGTGATTCGTTCTTAGACAGGATAGCAAAGATGGAAGCTCCTCAGGGGATCAGTGTCTTCATTACCGGAGCCTGCCCCTGGTGAAGGATGGTCTCACATTTACTCCATATGGCTTGATAGATAGATATCTCAAAAGAGCATATGTGCCCTCACCCCTTCCTGTAATTTCTGAATAGAGTTAAAGCCACTGATTGACTTGCTATGTAAAGCCTTTAGAAACAGAAACCTCTGATGCTGCCAGCAAAAGCTGAGTGACCAAAAGCCAGGAGGAGTACAATTATAGAAGACAGATACATATATATGGTATTCTGTAATTACAGCATTATGATTTTTATTTTTGACTTTATAGTAATTTACTGAATTGACTGTATTGTTATGACTGACTTTTGACATTGTTGTCATGTATATTTGTGATTATTTCTAGATTAATTTAAGAAAACTGTCTATTTCATGCCCGCCATGTCCAAAATTATTTAAAACATTAATTTAAATGTGGAGTAAACAAGCAGAAAGTATCCTGATTTCACTCACCGGAAAATTTCACTCACTTTCACTCACCGGAAATTTCACTCACCGGAAAAAGGAAAATTGTGAGGGAGCATACACGAATTTATCCATAGATGTCATGTTTGATTGAATGAATTTGTGTTATTCCCGCTCTCTCCTGTAAGTGCTTCTTCTCCTGAAAGCTCCTGAAAATGAGCATTTTGTGTTAAAGTGTAAACATGTGACCTGTCCACAAAAATGGAGAAAAAAAATCTATAATGTAGGAGGCATAACCAGAATCAGGCAGTAGTTTGAAAAGGCAGGTTTTCATTGCTTTCATGAATGTAATTATAGACAAACGAATACAGACATATTGTTTGGAAATGAGTAAATTATATTCCATCTTCTAAAATAATGATAATATTATATATTTTAAACACGTTGTATTGGAGCAGTAATGGCAATAACACTAATGCAGAAAACAAACATCTAAGACAAAAATATGTAAAAAAACAAACAAACAAACAAAAAAGACTGATTATTCGTAAGGCCAGATTTGTTATTGAAGTTCACTATGTATTTATGTAAGCAAGATGGCTGACAAGTATGTCCAGCATTTGTTTGAAGCACTGGTTGTGCAGGTCCTCTAGTACTGATGTTTGTCAGATGCAGTACTTACACAAATCATGGAGGCAGTATCATCAATTACTGTCAACAGTGACAACTAGCAAAAGACATTATGAGGGAAAATTCATAATGTATGGCGGGATTTGTGCAGTGGCCAAATATACCATCTCTATTGTCCCTGTTGTTAAGTAAAGTTGTAGTTGTTAATAGTAACTAGGTAGTAACTAAGTAGTTATTGTTGTATTACTGTATGTCTACAATATGTGCCAACTCATAATGGAGGAATGTAATATTCACCCATTTTAAGCCCATATATGAGGGGGAAACAAAAGAAAAAAAAAGGGGGAAAAAAAAGTCCGTATATGTGTGTTGTCCTGCAGCTTTTCCTTCAGTCTGCCATGCTGAGTACATATAAGAATTTGATCTTTAACTATTACAGATAAGAAATGCTCCCTGTTGGAATCAGAAACTATGACAAATGCTATAATCCATGCATCATAAATACAGTATTGTGACCTTTACATTGTTTACCAGAGCTAAGAAACTTGCATGCATGCATAGAGTCAGAAAAATGTTTGGAATATCATGAGTATCATATTCAGTATGTGAGCTCTTCAGGCACTGCATGCATAATCAAGAAAAGACTAATGAAGGAAAAACTCTTTGCTTGTGCCGCATCCAAAAATGCTGTGAATGCAAATGCAGCAGCGTGGGAAGGTGTGAAAGCAATTCTGTTCTATTCAGATGCTGCATATCATCCTCTGTCATCAAAATAGGCTTTTAGTTGACATGATCCTGTTAGCCACAAAACCCTCTGATAGAGCTGTGTTGTCAATGAAAATGGTCAAGAAAAAGTGTTCTGGTTTCAAAAATATCCATGGTTATTGAATCCTAAATATAAATGTAAAATATCCTGCAGTTCTCTTGGTGTATTACATTGTTGTTTTATGCTAGATTATGGCCCTGCTGTCACTATAGCCTCTGAAATGCATCAATAGCAGTATGTAATTAATGCTAGTGGTTGTTAATGGGGTTAAGCTAGAGTGAGGATAGTTGTTGAGTTTATTAAAATGAAGCAAATAGGCTAGTGTAATGATCACCTGACAGTTTATTGTCAGCATTTTATATGGTGTTAATGTCTTTGAAATCTGTTTTAGGAACTAAAAGTTGGCTCTCATAATTCTCTTCAGAAAAATAGTAAGAACTCCTTAAATTTTTATTGACTTTAGTCTGTTCAAAGTGCTCTATCACTGAACCTCCATTTGCATGAAACACTTTGAAGGCTCTGTAGTTCTGTAACTTTTTGGAAGTAAGTTTATTATTCAAAACCTCCTGAAGCTTGTTTTGAGGTTGCTGCAACATTAAGGGTGAAAACCTTCATTCTTTCCCGTGCACTGCCGTCCACTGTGCTCCATCATTATTATGATAATCTGTCACGGTACATCAAACAGCTTCTGGCTTATAAATCACAAAGATAATTAATCGAGCATGTTCGTCAGAGCGCACCAGCAGCAACCTCACGGCCATTGTTTGTAGCTGCAACACTGCCAATAAGTCACACAGGTTGGTAAATATTTACCATACAGAACTTCAGTCATCTAGCTTGACCTGCACTTTTGAGGATAAAATATTTAGCCTGCAGCTCAACAGTAAAGTCTTATGCATTCATGAGGTTTATATGCGTAAATGCAGTGTCATTATTCCAAAAGGATTTTGTGACATGTAAAGCCTTAACCNACACACACACACACGCACACACACACACACACACACACACCAGTATGGTCTATATAATAGCAAGCCTATTTCCTCTATAGCTTAGGTCAAATTTATATGTGAGAAATTTATATAAACATTGAAATCATAATACTTGTATCAGTTGTGACCACTTGTACTGACATATATTATTCTTCAGCTGGCCAGATCGGAATAAAGCAGCATCAGAGGTGGCGTTTGAGTTTAGGAGAGTGAGGATGTGGGGAGTTCCTCCTGTGTCCAGTGTCACAGTGTCGAACAGGAGATAATGTCAGCACTGTCGGGATTAATCTGCCTCAGCTAAGAGCAGAGATTAAGGCCATCCATGAAAGTGGGACAGTGTCGCATCAATGCTTTGCCAGATGGAACTGAACTGCAATGGTCTGAACAGCGCCGCCCTGTGTAGTCAGAAGAGAAGGTACATCCGTCCTACTTAATGCCACCATGTTGTCATGACACGGATTTGAGTATAATGAAGGATGTTTCACCAACTGCTTGCCATCCATAGATCATTTATGAGTCTCAGCTTAAGCTTGGCATGCTTACATACATACATTCAGTTTTGTGTTTTTTTTTTTGTTTGTTTTTTTTTTGCTTAAACTTAGAACATATTCATGGCTTATTAGATTAAAAGTTTGACTTCTAAATGGCCACAAATGTTACTACAGCTTCCTCATCATAATTCACAGCAAGGCTTCATATTCAGCAACTGGGTCTTTATCATCTTTCCTACTGCTACTTTAAATAGCTCTCAAACGCTTATACTAATGTCAATTGCAGTTAGAATAATAAACAAGACATGCATATTAAGAGTGGTTAATGACTGCAGAAATAGCTGATAATTTGCATTATTAGCACTTTTACCGCTCATGCTGACTGTGGAGAGACACCTTCATTGCTCTCTCTCATGTTGAGATAGCCTCTGTCTTTCATTGGTGTTGGAGAGTAGCTGAGAATCAACAGTTAATTACAGAGCTAGCCGAAGCTAAATCGGTAGCGAACTGTCATTAGTGGAGCTGAGCCACATCTCCAGCAGTGAGAGTGACACCTTTATTAGTTTTTGCTGACAAACTGGAATCAGATCTGGCTTCAACAATTTGCTAAACAGCTACTTAATTACCTGCTTCATTGTCACTTTCTGCTTATCTGACCAGCTGCATGCTCACAGTTTGCTCAATGCAAACAGTTACACACAAAAAGTAGCATTATAGAATTATTTTCAGATGTTTTTAATACAGTTACACATACATGAACTGATTTAGATTGTGTGTGTCCTTGAATGACATATTTTATACAAATAAATACAGTATTTAACAGACTTGTGATTTTCAGTCTGAATGTCTGAAGTCATTGCAAAACTACAGTAAACTGCAGGGCACTCAGAGTCCATACCTCAGCTGATTTAACCTTTTTTCCCCAATTTAAATCCAGATATTACTATGACTATCTTGATATCATATGAGTTAAAAAAAAAAAATTATTATGCAAATTCATTGTACAGCCGTATTGTAGAAATCAATTTTCTTCTGAATCTATATATTGATCTGTAGATTAAAAAAACAAAAAGTAAAAAACCATTTTATCTTTCTGTATTAGCACCATTGGTGGCAGTTACATGTCTCTAGCCTTTTGGTTAATTGTTGTCTTAAATGTGACCTGTGTCCAAGCATATATTTCAATCCCCCAATCTGGATCAGTGTCTGGATCTGGGCTAAAGTGTACCTGTTGAGAGTCCATTATAGGATGTATGTGCCTGATTTAAAAATAAATAAATAAATAAAACAAAAAAATCAATTAGTGTCTTAGTTTTTCAGAAATAGGTAAAGATGTTGACAAATACCATATCTCAAAACGTTAAAGAAAATAACAAAATCCTGACCCACGTCCCACCTTTCCACAATATTTGATCAAAATCTATATTTTTTAGATAACCTGCTGACAGATAGCCACCAGTGAAGACAACCTTTTTTGGTGGAAGTAATAAAACTGTATGGTGGCACTTTATGAGTACATGCAGTTGAAATTGATCGATATTCTCTGATGAAAACTCACACAGCCATATATTTATGGCTGACTGGTCGAAGTGGCTCTTCTTTGTCTTACCTTTCTTTGGTTAGATGCTCTGCCGGGAATTACAAACCAACTTCAACAGCTCCAAGAAAAACATTCCCAGCCTCCCAAAACACTGAAAATGATTCATTCAAAAAGGTGACAAGTTATATCAGAAGTGACTCTGACCGTGAAACAAGGCTTCTCCGGTTGCTTTTTCTGTCAGGCTGCCTCCATTGGGACGAACAGACCATAAACTTAATGATGGCCCTAAACCAAACCTTAACCATCTTCAACCTCATACTTAAGCACAGCTATTTGATTGGTGGGCCTTGTTAGTGGCACACAGTCTGGGAGTAAATGCAGCCTGTAGCCCGGTTGAAGGCAAGAAAAGTCCCTAAACCTCAATTATGCCATTTTATTAATAGCAAGCATTATGGCAATGCTTGAATTCCCCAAATCAGCCTTTAACATTTTAAAAAACGCTTAGACTTAAAATACTGTCAATTTAATATTCCTTTGAAATGAGGCATCCAGGGCATGCAGATGGTAGGGTCATTTGTAACTATTTGGGACAGATAAATTGGCTTTATGAATAATCTTAGATTACTTCCCAAGATATCCCTATAAATTATATGGGTGACGTTAAGTACTTGTAGCTAATTAATGACTTTTCTTTTCATATGTTCTTCTCAGTGCTGAGAAATGTGACTTAGACTGCTATTTTATACAAATAACCACAATGATTTTGCCAAAACAGTCTAATCACAGTTCTATTCTGTGAGCACATCAACATTATTTTTGGGTCAAAGAAGAAAACTGAAATGTTTCGGGAATTGATGTGTTTGTTCTTTTGGGTGTGAATGTGTGTGTGCTCCCCAGTGTGCATGTGTGTGTGTGTGCATTTATATTTCTTTGTGAGAGCACCACAGCAAATGATAGATGCACTTATTTCCTTTCTATAATGTTGCACTGAGCAACGAAATAAACATAATTGACAGTGAACTATATCCAAAAATTCATCATTTTATAAGCGCACTGTTTGATGAAATAAAAGACAGAAATTTGTGAAAGGAAAAAGTACTGCATTCAATAATAAGAAACAGTTTATTGTTACAGGCACATTTCCATATAGAATACATATATTCCATTTTATTTTTTCCAGATCATTCGGAATTCACATTATATCACCTAATGCTTTAGCAGTAAAAATAATGGATTGTGATATTGTTGCTGTTATACAGCGCAATATTCTAGATACAGATGGAACTTTAAAGCTACACACACATATGCATGTGCGCTCGCACACACACACACGCACACACACTGAAATGTGAATGTATTAGGATGAAAAAGTAAAAAAAAAAAAAAAAAAAAAAAAAACAAGACCACGTTTGGAGGTAGTCTGTGGACAATCAATATGATACCAACTTTATACTTGCACGATTTCTGATTCTATTAACAGAAAATTGATTATCAGTCCTCAGCACTAGTGCAGCACCATATTTTCTGTCTCTGTGACATCACAATAGTCTTCGCTGCTGAGATACTATATTTCCATTAAGGATTTTTTTTTTTTTTTNATTTTTTTTTTTTTTTTAAGAGTAGGTGAGCTATGTTATACTCTTTAGAGGGTGAATACAGACATGAGCCTCCACAAGAGCTCCCATTCTAGCCTTTTGTTTCAGTCTATTTTGAAATGAGCAAAAGAGCCTTTATGCTACTCTTGACTGGAAAGTGCTTGAGTTAGACATAAAATTTGCTAAACTTGTCTGACATTTGCTTTTTATAAATCTTAAGGATACTTGTTGTATGAAATTATTATATGATTCTTTCATTGTATTTGCAGAGTTAACTGTGATATGATACTGACTTCAATTTTTAGACTAGTGTTATTGATGTTTACTTTTTTTTTCTTATTTTTCAGTGGAAAATAATTCACATTTTAATCCACTGTATTGTACTTGATCTCAAAGCATGAGAATTGCCAAGATCGGCAATACAAGTTTTTTAATCCAACAGGTTGTAATCGCGACATGGTCACATATGATCTGCTGACTGTGTAAGGATGCCTGAATGCACCATTACACAGCTGACCAGTAGACAGCGTGAAAAACCTTGTCTCCAATTATATTGCAAAATTTTCAAGACATTTTTAGTTTCTAAATGCATTAATAATTTAACACTAATTTGACAAGACCGGCTTCACAATATGTACTTCTACTTGTGATTGTAGAATGCATTTTACTGTCAATATTCATTAGCTATAATTAAATATTTCCGTTGTGCTTTTAGTACTTTTACTTGAAGTAATTAATGCTTTTTAGTCCTTATGGTAGTGATGTTTGGGATGAATAGAGAATCAGATATTGACTCAAGTAACATGGACACGATGTAAAATGAAGTAACATAGTTTAAAGTTATCATGATGTATTTGTGGTAGTAACAAGTGTGTGTTTGTGGATGAGTGTGCTTCAGCGTGAAAATGGTTGCCATGGCTCTACATACAGTTAATGGCAACCTTGTCACCATTTGGAGAAAATGTCTTTTTTGGACAAATTTTTATACTATCAAATTACAAGGTGTTGAGCTAATGGCTGCACGGTTATAAGACTGTATGTTCAGCAGAAGCGTCAGAGCTCATACACAGATGGGATAGCTACAGGAAGCCAGGCAAGCATTTCTGTTCATGACACATTGGAACATTAGTGACATTCAACAGTCTGTTTTTCTATTTTTAAAGATGAGTGGGCATTCACTTTCCTGAGGTATTTCATTGGTGTGACAGCGTATAAAGAACAGAGACAGAACATGGAGTAGGTAGGGATGCGACAGCATGGGATGTGCTGGAAATGAGCAGCTATTAGTTATTTGGACACATTCTCAACATGACATCATATTTTTTTGTATATGTTCTGTGGCTTTCATATTTGGGCCTGTGGATAACAATGTCTGTAATTTTGCTGCACTACTTAAAAAAAACCAAAAAAAAAACCAAAAAAAAAAAAAANAAAAAAAAAAAAACAGCAGGAGCCATGTGTCATAACATGAAAGACATTTTGCCATTTAGTCAAATATATTTTATGGTGCTAATGACGGATGGGAAATAATCAGCATTTATCCTGTGGAGAGGCCATGATGAATAAGGACATAATAAAGGACAAAATGCACTAAAAGTAAAAGGGGTTCTGAATGACATGTCCCTGAGCTGGAAAAATATAAACGAAGTAATGTTTAATTCTGAGGATTTCCTGCCTGCCATTATAAAATAAGGTGGCCATTCAGGTCAACAGAGGAAAAACCTTCCACTTAAAAACTAATGCCCAGTGGATATCTTCATTTTCACATAAGATGGTGAGACGACTCCCCATGACATCATAAAGGATTATTTTACTTCACAAAGAAAACTGCATTGAGGCACAATCCGTTATGATGAGGAACATGGCAGACCCAGTAAGCAGACTATAAGAGACGATCGACTGTGTTCATTGGTTGCGATAGTAGCTCAAAGCAACTCCAAAACCCCTCATAAGACTCCTATGTTACCCAGTCAGTCAGTCAAGGTGTGAGTGACTCTCAGACCCAAAATGCTGGGTTACTGCCCACCACTGAATTGGAACTTAAAGGACCATACTGGTGACTTTGCATGTTTGAGCCCAATAAATACAACCCGCATACACGCTACGTTACTGTCAACCATTTTCCAAACATAAAACCCTGTTTTAGTTTTCATGTTATTTTGCTAAATCCCCTAAACATTCAAAATGAAATACTTAGATGACACACCCATCTTGAAATTGAGGGTTTCCAATGTTACATATGGATTTGGAAGGCACAGTCATTTTAATTTCTTGGTAAAAAGCCATCTTCTCCTGGGACTCTATTCCCTGGTGTAGACACACTGTACATTCTTACGTGTAACTCTGTTGAATCTGTATTGAAATGCTCAAATTATGTTAGTTTGACAAAAAAATAAATAAATAAATAAATAGAAGTCTTAATTAAAAAAAAATAATAGATGGCTTGTTCTTTGTGATGGATTACTTATCACAAGCACATTTCAAGTTTCTACAAGTGGATTTTTTATAGTGTAATGGAATGAACTGAAACCAATGGCAGTCTGGAAGGTACAGTATGAAAAATATCTCAAATGTACCGTTCCAGTTGTATGTTTTGGAAAATGGTTGGCACTAATGAACCATGGATGATAATAATGTAACATGCATTTATTGGGCTCAAACATGCAAAATCACCAGTATGATCCTTTAAGAAGTGACTTGATGACTTGCAACACTTCTTCAAGACTAAACAGCATGTGCAATTCCCTTGTAATACTGCTGCTACATGAGTAACAACCTGGATGACTGAAAACCTTCATATTTGGAGATTCATTACACATTGCGAGTGTTAATATAGAGAGCAAATGTAGTCTTTATTCATAATCTAGTGTAACAACATCACACTATTACACAAGCAATGGCTTTCCACACATTTTCCCCAACAGGTGTGCTTTCTGGGATTTCTGATTATAGATGATTGGCAGTGTAAGAATAATCGTAAAAAAAAAATTAAAAAAAAAGAGAGAGAGCCATAACTTTGATATTTGATTCATATTATAAACCCAAACATGTAACTTAGTTGGTTGAGATGACCTGTGTGGGAGGTAATTTGGACAAAGAGAATTTTCTCAGAATCATTAACTTAAAAGACATTTTCTTGTTACAGGAAGATTTTTCTGCTGGCATGTTGCATTGTAAGCAGTCTCCTTTTTGATTTGGAGATGGATCTTTTTCACCACATTATTGTTGATTATTGATGGCAATGCAGGATATGTTGCCTCCTGTTGGCTACAGTGTTATGCATCTTTAATGTTATGCCCTTGCTTCATTGCAATAGAGTTACTTGTTTGCATGCTAAGAAATAGCATCTGCTCAAAACACCAGTGCAAAATTAAATCAGGTAATCAGAATGTTGTCTGACAGATAATTTTCATAAACCTATTAAATTACCCATTTCATTTGAATTAATTCTATCCGAAGTGAGCACATTGACCTTTCAGAGCCTATACTTCAAATATCTCTCCTGCTCAGTCTCCACTTCACTTGCTATTAAACCTCCAGAAGCAGATGAGTTACATGCCTCCACCTTTACTTCATTCACATTTTACATTTTATGAATTTACTTCAAACTGTTTCTAGTTTTGTTTCTTCTGGATAATCCTTTGATGATAACCAATCTCACTTTTCATAACCCAGCATGTTATTTGCCGTACCTTTGAAGCATTTCTGTGCTTTTCATGAAACTTCTGAATATGGTTAAAGGACTCATAACATTTTGGAAAGTTAGCACCCTGCAAATGAATTACGGTTGTTATGATTTCCAGCATTTTTTGTTATCATCCAGATGGAAATTTAGTGCGACTATGTGACTTTTGTGTCATCATAAAACATGAAACAAGATGATACAAATATTTAAACAGCAATCTTGTAATGAGACATGTATATTATATGGTTCATCTGTCTTTTCCATTATTTTTTATAGGGTTGTGGGCTATAAAATGAATTATGAGCATGTGACATAAAACTGATGCCAGGATGACTTTATAAGTAGGTGATACGTGGTGTTGCAGCCCACCTCTGTTGCACATTTTTGTCCTCAAAAGAGTTTTTCATGTCTTTTAGGTGGTCCACCTATGCTGAATCTTTTGCTGTTCTCACAGTTTTTTTTTTCTTTTTTTTTTCTTTTTCTCCAATTTATAAATCAGTCATCCTCAAAATCTGGACTCCGGTCCGCATCTGGACCGATCTACAACTGTCTCTGGACTCTGAGCAAATTATACTTTCCACATGTTTTATTTGTATTATCTGCAAGTTATCGCTGCAACACTACAAGTCAAAATTCTCCACTTTCTCCGCAGCAGAGAAAGTGAAACTGAATATCTGACTGCCCTGGGTTGACACGGCATTGGGCTCATTGAGAGTTGAGACAGTGTAGCTAGTTTCATCAGCCCCCACCAGCACCACCCCTCACTCGACACCTTAAATTCCCGGTAAAAATTAGGATCCCAGGCCGACCCTGGCTTGACTGACCTTAATAAACGGTCCTTTGTCTTATTGAAAATTTTCTTTGTGGACCTTTAAGTTTTGTATTTGAGTACCTCAATATAGATCATTGGTGTGCTTGTTGCATTTGTTTTCATAGACTACCTTGCTGTTTATGGTGTTGGATCAAGTTCTTGTAATAACAGGGTGCTGGGTTTGAAGGCTACATGGATGTGGTGTTTGTTGAAAACTGAATTTTTTTTAGCATCAGTTTTTAAAACATTTTTGCACCTTTCTGGACCTTTTCTGCACCTTTTCTAGTGAAAAAAAAAACAAGCTAATGTGTCACGAAGTTCTATTAGTGGAACATTGAAATGTCATGCTACTTTTGCCACTGGCACAGATGTGAGGGCAGAACATGCCTTTGCCAGATGGCCATGGAATTTCTGCCAGCATCTAGGGTAATCTATCCATTCTGAGATGGATTTGCTCATGTCATTAACTCTGTACTTGGTCATAAGCCAACTTGAAAAACCACCAAATTAGCAACATAAATGATATGTTGGTTGAAATAGCTATTTATACTATAAACTTGACAGGGAATGACATTTTAGATACCTTACTTGATATGTCAAATTCAGTGATAAATTCAGACCACACTAACAGTTTTCTCTGCTTTGATGGTAGCTTTTTCAGCACTCATTAGCCAGTTTCTTATGTTATTTTATCTTATATCAGGTGTGCAGGGATTAGTGATCACAGAAAAAAATTCTTCTACCTACAGCAGAGTTAAAGCTACTTGAAGTGATCTTTCAGCAGAATGATCCATGGGCTTGCCACCATCTCAGAGAAGCAATCCATGTTCTTTTATTGAAGTAAGAGTTTTTCCACCCTGTAGAGGTTTTACTTTATATTGCCAGTGCCAACCTTTATGAGTAATGACCTGTTACATTGGTGATCCCCCTCCTGCAACTCCAGTCACTCAACTGATGGTACAGTGAGAGTAAATCTGGCTCTGGGCAGTAATTACACACGTACTCCTGGTATACAGACAATGGTGAAACTAAAAAAAAAAAAAAAAAAAAAAAACAGGGAAAATAAGAACAAAGATGGAATGGAAAAGGTTCCCAAGTAATCAGGTTTAGCCTGACAGTCAGACATTGAACAGTTAAATGCAAAATGAAATCAATAGGTCATTGAAGCTAGAGCTGCATCATTTCCCCCTAAGACCTTTCCCTCATTCTTGTTCTTATGATATGTCTGGAACTGAAGATGAAATCTGTACTATTTTTTTCTCCTCACCGACCATCTGAAATTGGAAATGCCAAGATTTTACTGCGTTCATATTTTTTTGCTCAGATAGAAAACATTATAATCAGTTACAATAAGTCTCCTTAGAAAATATAATAATGTTATGATCAGAATTTGCCAGCAAAGAACTTGTTCAGTTTCATATTTTCAGGTGTCATATTTTAAGCTGGTGGTGCAGTTACAGGCTTAATCATACCACAAAAATCTTCATTCAGTTAAGTTATAACTTGATTTTGCCATTCAAATAATTTTAAGTGCTTACCTGCTCACTGATTAATACTGCACATGATCATATTTAATTATATATTACATCTTAATTAAAATAGCTGTATTAGCTCTTGTGCTACAGATTGGAAAATTAACATCACTTAGTTTAGATCACATTTGCAACATGACTGCAATATTTACAACATTTCATGTAAATGCCTATTTCACCAATTGTGTCAATATTTATACGACCTATATTCCAACTCCAGCTCCTGAAAATTCCATTTATATACAGTAGTACTGAAGTGTAAACTCAGTTATATTCCTTATAAAACAAAGTTCCTCCTGGATTATCGGCAATGCCAAACTTTTACATTTGTTAAAGGTGACATAAATGCATTTTATTTTCCTTTAGCTTTACGGTGTAACTTAATGAATGAAACTTGTCAAAGTTTTAAAACTTGGTGAAATGCATTTCAGTAACATAAACACTGAGGTCCTGAACTGCCCTCAAACCTTCATTTTTGATTTGTCCTTTACTTCTATGGCGTGTTATATCTAGTATATGAGGTACATGATGTGATCCAGTTGAAGTCATTAGTCACTAAGTGCTTGGCCAGCAGGCTTTTCAGGAGGGGTCCTTAAAGAGACAGTACCTAAACAGCCTGACACACGTCTGAGTAAAATCATTTACAATTGCTTAATCTGGGTCTGTTACGTGCAGTAAGCATATGCCTATTAATGCCAACGTCAAAGTGTCTACATGACATTTGAAAAAAAAAATGATATTGCCTTATTTGGAGTTTAATCGAAGTTATGTGTATGCTTAATGTTTACAAGTGTACTGAGTGTTCACAGCAGTAATGTACAACTAGATCAGTGTATATTTTGCACATTAAAACATTGTGAAAGTTTAAAAAAAAATATACATCTCAATGAAAATAAGAGTATTGACAATGCAGCCATCTTAAGCATATTTGATCATATCTGAAAAATAATCACCAAGGTTTTTTTCTAACTAAAGAGTATCAGGAAAACTGAAAATGAAGTCAAAGTTAACAGCAATTACATTAAAATTATTGAACTTTAAGTGTTGTGTTATGCATGACAAAATGCAGGTCATCCTATTCATACTGTACAATACTAGTTTACTCACATTTGAAAATATTATTATTTTAATAAACTGGTGCTGTCACTGCAGCTGCAAGTTTGTTAGCACTGTGCAAGGTGTGAAACAGTGAGAGGTGTGTGATTTTAACCCAGAGTGATGAGTCCACAACATATGACACGGAGAGGCTACTTTAAGTCCCACCGACAGAAGGTTGTAGCAGCAGGTTCCAAGGTCAAATCTTAGTGAGGCAAAGTGACAGGGTTTGTTCACTCATGTTGAAATAGACTGAGGGGGAAGCATACACATTCTCATGGAGTTACACGCAGGAATATCAGGAGAAAAGAAAAAAAATTGCAGAAAAATAATGATACGAGGAGCATGTATATCACTGCCTACACATAAAGCTGAAGAAACTGCAATTTTCACTTGAAAAATGACATCCTTAGACATGAAAGCTGGTATGATGTCCGCCATACCTCCTGTTGTTATAAGTTTTCCTCAGCTAATATAATGGTCAGTTCATTTATTTAACAACAGACTGCCAGACCACTTATGACAGCACACACCTTGTACAGTATGTGTTGATCATTCATGTCACTGCTGTTGTTACTGGTTACAGCAGTTTTTTCTGCCTGATCAGAAACGATCTTCAAGTCCAGAGAATTTTCTGCACCAGTAAACAACCTTCAGATCACGCCCCGCTTGTACAAATTACACTGCAGTTATTTTTTTGTTGTTGTTGTTTTTTTTTTTGTTTTTTTTTGCATTATCAAAATAGTATACCTATATCAGACAGAATACGACAATGCCAATAGTTTTCTTCTGTGTATCTTCTTATCTGTATGCGATAACCAAAGTACGTCTAGGGCTTATTGATTATGTTTGACTGACTATGCTCTGTTTATTTTGAGTAATAAAGAATATACAAAAATTGGATGGTGATAATTATATTTATGAAATGACTAGAAGATACAGTATAATGAGCAGTGCAAACACTCATCAGTTTATCTGTGTATCATTTGTGTTTTCTGTCCATTTTTGTCTTCATTTCATATTACCATCTTGCTTACTGTAAACCACAATGAAAATGTCTTCTTGGAAAAAAAAAACAAAACAAAAAAAACACTGAAAACAATGAAACTAAACTGAGTTAAGGTAAACTGCAGGTTAAGGACAACTAAGGCATAAAAATGCATGTAAACATGTTTTTGTAGTTGGCAGCTTTGACATTTCAATGTTTCTGAGTCAAATTACATTGACATTGACATTCTAATTGAATTGTCTTGTAAATTAGGATTATTACTAATGTGACTGTATCATGTTAAAATGCACTCCACAATGGTAAGGTGCTGAATTCTTATGATTCATGCAGGGTCACCTTGGCCATTGGGAGAGGCAGGACCTTTCCCGGTGGGCCACAGCTATTGGTGGGCCAGCTGGTGGTCTTTGCACTGCACAATATATTAATTAAAACTAGCTTAAATGTAAGCAAACATACTTTTTTACTTTCATAATTTTCTTGGCACTTAGATGAAAAATGGATTCTAAAAAGACGCAGAGAAACAGTGGACAATTACAGACTTATTGGCATCATTGGCATTTTTGTCTGGCCATTCCCCCACTAGACACCTTAAATTCCTGGTAAAAATTAGGATTCCAATCCGACCCTGTTCATAGGACATAAAGATGCTGTTCTCGGCCAACATTGTTCACAGAAGTAAACAAGAGCCACAGTTTAGCAGCTGTCCTGTGGAACTCGTTTGGCTAACTCCTATAGACCCACCCTGAAAAATTACACGGAGATTTGGCTCTTGCTTCAGTCATTATCTGAGAAATTTTGTACAGATTTGCAGAGTTAATCATTTCAATCAAGACACTAGAAATTAAAAGTGTAAAAATGCATTTATTTGAAAACAGAATTAAGCAGATTAAAACTGTATGATGATGACCCCACCATGTGGTTCTCTTCTGGTGAAAGGGACAGCAGCAAAGGCAGCAGGTCTAATGATGTGTTCCAGTCAAAGTGGACTATAAGGACCTTCAAGCTTTCCAGCTCTCACAACACCAAACGTATACCAAAAACATGGCTGAATTAGACAAGAGGTTGATAAAATATGTAATAGTCTGTCTTGGTTGAAGGTAAAGAAGATTTTGACTTGAAGCATTCTAACCCTTTTTGGGGGGAATATGTATTTATAAACAACCAGAATATATTTATTTGAAAATGTTTTTGTTTTTTTTTAAATTGAAGACAAACATTCCTATAATGTTTTGTCTAGTTAAACAAGCTCTAAGATTGCCCTTCCTCAACCTAGAATAAATGCTTTAAAGAAGACTTTCCTCTAAAAGGCAGTTACTTATTGGAATACTGGAATAACCTACCATTATATGTTAAAAAAAATTCCAAATAAATTCATTTTTAAAGGGAAATTGAAAGCTTATGAAGGCTAAAGTCTTGTTTTTTTTTCACTGTTGAGTGTGCAATCTGTGCTTGCTGTGGCCTTGATGTCTGTTCTTAGTTGACAGAAGTGGAATCTACTGAGGTCAGCTATGTCTGTGTCCTGTATTCTGTAAGGTTCATCATTTCACATTCAGTATGTGCTCTATACTATCTAATGCAGTTTTGCTTAACTAGTGCATTGCCCGTTCGAAATGTGCCTATTTGGAATGTGCTGGACTTGATGGTATGCACCTGCAGCTTGCCATAATTTTGTTGTGCACATCCTCGTGAGGTAGCTTTGTGTGCAGTGACCGTTGAAAACATGCCTGTTGAGACTAGGCTGGACTTTATAGTGTGCGCTACAGCCTGCCATAAGTGGCCATGAAGCGGAGCATATGTTGCTGTGCCCGGAGCGTATCCTGCCACTGCGCCAGGAGTGTATTCTGCCGCGTGGACTACTTTTTACTGGCACAGCTCAATTCGAGAACTGCTCATCCAAACAACTTCACACACGACACTGCACATCCTTGGGTTCTGAGCATTATAGCTGCGGATTTCAACTTCATACAGTGCCGGGTTCTTGAGATATTGGTGCTACAGATGAACGGACAGACAGACAGAGATTTCTGGCTTTAGAGATAAATGTAGATTGATGCTGTGATTGGACATTTTAACCTAAATATACAATTTTTTTGTGCTTAACTGAGTGGACCCCAGGAAGAATAGTTGTTGCTGAGACATCAACTAATGGGAATCCAAGGAAATAAATAACAATGGATTTGGCCCGAGTTTCCAAGTTGGAGCTCCAACTTCAAATGCATTCCAACGCCTTTTTTTTTCAAGTAGGAGGTTGGAAAAGTTTGAATTCCAAGTTGAAAAGAATGCAGCAT
This sequence comes from Lucifuga dentata, assembly GCA_014773175.1. Lineage (NCBI taxonomy): Eukaryota > Metazoa > Chordata > Actinopteri > Ophidiiformes > Bythitidae > Lucifuga > Lucifuga dentata. Next base: position 2,616 of record VXCM01003206.1, on the reverse strand, counting down.
AATCCCTCAGATCATAGATAGAGCCTGGACTCTGGTGGTGGTGAGGAAGAGGAGGATGGAAGAGCAGAATGTAGATAAGACATGACACGACATGGGGATATGAAGAGCGGCTCTGGCAGAGGGTTGTGCTGATAGGATAGGGATAAGTAGAGATGGTAGTCAGGTGTGCTGGTGTCATTATTTTCAACCAGGTTTTGTTAGCTTCAGTGAGTGACATGCACTGGAGTGTGGAACTGTATTTAGGTTTTATTCTCTTTCCTGTGAGTCCAGAGGCACAATATACTGTCAGTCAATACTGTTAGTGCATGGATTCTGAAACCTTCATTGCAGTTATACAGTATGATGTTTGGTGCAGCAATAAAAATTATTTGTAAAACACAGCACAGGAGCAGCAAAAGGCAGGAAAATAGATAGCGTGCTTTCACAGTTGTTTTGGAATTGTGACTTTTGAATTTAAAGGCAGGGAGAGAAGGAAGTTTTCTTTCTTTCAGAGTTTTGAATGACAGTCAATTACATTTGCATTTGCTTAACTGGAAATAGATCAGTTACAGTGTATTGTACGGTGGCCCTTAAGTGCAAAACACACTTTAAAATTTCAAAAACAATTTAACAATTTGCAAAACAATTTAACAATGTCAAAAACAATTTAACAAATCACAAAACACTTTTTGACAAAACGGAAGAGGTAGGGACAAAGANAATGTCAAAAACAATTTAACAAATCACAAAACACTTTTTGACAAAACGGAAGAGGTAGGGACAAAGATTCTTGTTCGTGATTGGGCAGCATTTATGTCAGTTACTTTTTTTCCAAAACTCTGTAGAAGTAGAGCATGAGCTCAGTACAGTGACAGTTCCTCTCTATTTTTGCGGGACCAGCATCATGTAGCTGCACGAAATGAGACATAATTATGTATTGTCTGTATTGTGGGAAAAAATTTCAGTCACTTCCAAATTTTTGTGATTGGTGTGGGAAGACGCTGGCTATATTGAAGGAAAAGGGGTATGGAGAGGAAACCAGGGCTGATCAGGTCTAAGGCCTGGTTAGCATGACAGTTGTTAGATAGTTAACAGGGGATTAATTTGACAGTAAATATTTCAAAAACTGCACTGGGTGTGATCCTGATTTAATAGGTCCCATGCCAAAGGCCCTGTGCGAATAAATCGTGTGGCAATTAAAAACTAGTTAATGAGACTGTACACATACAAGGCGAAATTTCGTGTCACAAAAATGCGGCAATTATTTTATTCGCCCCAAGATCGACTTTTTCCTTCTTAAACAAATCATCCAATCAAAACCGTCATCACATGTAACGTTTTATGTTGATTTGGCGCACATCTCAGCCAGTGGTGGGCCATGTATTTTACACTTTTGCCTTCAGTGCTATCCTCCCACAATTAAACCACCTTCTAATAATCTCAGCATGACACTAGGGCTATAGGCTGTTGTTATTCAATATAACCAGCCCATATTCACAGTGACAGAACCTTTATCAAGTGGAATAATGTGATTTAACACGAGGATCAACACCTATGACAGTTACAACACACTAACTGCAGAATAGGATGTAGCATTATTACACATTATGACAGGATGCTGGCATAACACAAATAAACACACAAATAGACATAGCATAGCCCAAATCAGTGCCATTACCAAAGAAACAAGAACAAACTCACAACAACCATCACATTTACTCATACGACCAGCAAATAAACAAAAATGCCGTAAAACACAACTAACACAATCAGATTCAACAGCATTCCCCACAGATTCCAGCCACATAAAAATCCATCAAACTTACCAAAGCTGCTCATCATCTGAAGACAAAGTCTGTCCTCCTTTCTGTCTTTATAAAGAGTTTAACCACACGGTTGTACAGTACGTTAGTGCATTTCAGTTCCAAAATGTGAAAAAAAAAAGCGCTATAAATCCATTTCTTCTTCTCCTTCAGCCATTGTGCGTTAAAAAACAACAGGACTAAGTAAAAATCTNTCCATTTCTTCTTCTCCTTCAGCCATTGTGCGTTAAAAAACAACAGGACTAAGTAAAAATCTAAACACAACATCTAAAGCACTACATCTAAAAATCTAAACGTCAAAGAAAGAAAGTTTAAATAAACATGAATGCTCCGTTACGTGCTAGCTAGGTTTACTTGAGTTAGCTAAGCTAACCGGCTGTCTTCTTCCTCTCATGAATTTCTGGCAGGCTGTGTAGCTGGTAGCATAATGCTATACTCCGATGACGTAGGCCAAGGCCAGCTAGAAGGCTCTGATGTGTAAAAGAATATGCCCAACATGGCAAACTTGAAATCTGATTGGTTAAAGAATATGACAATCAACAACATCGTTCCATTTGCTTGAATAGCAGAGGGGAGTCACTCAGCTAGATTTTTTTTACCCAGAGACAGCACATGTGGAAAAATCTGATTGGATAAAAGCTCTAATTTATATGAGTTGCACTGGAAGCAGCGCAACTGAGGGAAAGAGTACTGTAGCAATGAAATGACGTTAATAACAAAACCGATGGGAACAAAGTTTGTAAAATACCTCCTTCTTTCTTCTTTTCCTTTCGGCTTTCCCTTCAGGGGTCACCACAGCGAATCATCTGCCTCC
>VXCM01003205.1:44107-63388 GCA_014773175.1 Lucifuga dentata | reverse complement strand
ACACACACACACACACACACACACACACACACACACCACAAACTAGTTTCTAATCAGATGTAGACTGACTTTTTTAAACATCCGTCTAAACATCAGTATGCTTTCTAGGACTCCATCTGAATGGATGTGAGTCAGCGTGATGCATTTAATGACCCTCAAAACTTCTGGCTCTGACATACCAGAAAAACAGGAAAACTTTTATCATTGAATATGAAATGAAACTCCTTAAAATACTGTCACAGCCACAATATAACAAATATAATATGCGATTTATTTAACAAAATCATTAACAATATCATACCTGTGTGTCACTGAAGAGAAATATGTACACCTGAACCCAGGTGTACATATTTCTCATATTTCCCCTAGAGGCTGTAATTTTCATTAAACCGCACAACATGAAGGTGTTGCAAAAATAAATAATATATGGATCATTTCCCTCTTTGAGGCTTAATTAATATTGTACGTATCCGTATATACCTGTACACTATCTATTACAATTTAGGCATTTTGTTCAAAAATAGGAGAGAAGCAGAAAAAAATATATATCAAAGTGTTCATCCTCTGGGGAGTATGAGATTTTGTTTTAATTCTATGTAGATCATAGGAAATTATATGATAACGAGCCTGTTTTACTGATAAGATATTTATCGGCAAAAATGTATGTTTTGACCTGATGGTGGCGCTACAGGAAAGAGATAGATAGATAGATAGATAGATAGATAGATAGATAGATAGATAGATAGATAGATAGATGGTCACATTGGACATTTAGCTTCACTTTCCATCAACATGACACTGAAACCATGGAAACAAGACAGTCAATAAGCAACAATGGATTTCCTGCGTGGACACAATCCACCAAACCCTGGAGTGGAACCTGCGGTGATGAGAGCAGCAGTGCATTGTGGGAGTCTGGAGTGGATTTGGGCTCGGCGCTCGTCTGTTTCCTGTCAGGTTTTATTAATGGCGCGCTTCAGCAGGATTCCTGTAGCTGCTCCGCTCGCCTTCTGCTCTAATTTATGAGCACACACATGCTGCTGGCGGCGCGGCGGCCTCAGGATTCCATGCTGAGCAGGATCATATTGCTGCTATCACACACAGCTAATAAGCACAGGAGAACGTGCAGAGAGCCTCTCTCTCTCTCTCTCTGTCTCTCTCTCTCACTCACACACACACATACACACACACACACACACAGTTACTGTACACAACATGTAATATTCATGAAGGAGACACATTGCTGCTGCTGCTGCTTGGACTTTCAGATGAAGTTACACCGTTTCCACAGAAGCGAAGATGATATAAAAATCTAATTTACACATGAAATCCAAACCTATATTAAAGGGACAGTCCATGATGTTGTCAGGACTGCTCCAGGACGCTCTTAGTTTTCTTATTGTCTCTGCTTTTATTTTCACCTTGTCTGTGTGGGGTATGCGGATGTGTGCTGAGTCCACGTGTGTTTGTTTACAGGCGTTCTTAATTAGGGCGTGGTTTCAGTTGTTTGAATTTTCCTCCACCTATCCTTATGCCTCTCTGCTTCCCGCACTTGTGGTCACCTGCTTCTGCTGGCCTATCACCTGTCTGTGTTCCTCCCTGCCTGCTCAGCTGATTCTGATCTGTCAGTTATGTCACTGTATTTAATCACTTGGGTTTGCACTCCCAGTTTGCCAGACTGTCATGTTGTCATGTTTCATGTTACTCGCTCCTGGATTAAGTTCTTGTTTTTTCCCTGCCAAAATATTACTGGTGTTTTTTCCTAGCTTGTCTAGTGATTTTTAGTTATTCTTCGCTTGGATTATTGGACCTTGTTTCCCCCTGTGGGTGTTTTTATGTTTATTATTAAAGTTGAAAAGGACTATCTGATTTGGCTGTCATGTCTGCTTCTGAGTCCTCTACCTGCCGCCTGACAGATGTAAAGGCAAAGGTAACATATGATCTGAAGCTGCCGTTGCTCTCTGATTAATAAACAAAGACTAAGACAGATATGAAAGGGAACATATAGTATTCAGCTTTTTCTTATTGTCTTTAATGTTTATCGTGTAATATACAACAATTAGTTCCAACCAAGCATTTTGATTGGACAAGAGGCGTTCCAGGAGTGCTGATAGAGTATAACAGCACTGGGACTTTTAGCTACGTATCACTGCACTTTACAGGCATTCTAATAACAGTTAATTACATTAGCTGGAGACCATAGAGAACAGAAACGATGGAGCAGCGTTCTGTCTGATCTGTGACCTCATCACAACCAGACATCAGAGTCCTGCACCGTACCGGCCTACACAGGTCTGTCCGACCCAAAGCCCTAGCCTAGACTTAATGAAATCCTCAGCCCCAGCCCGACCGAAGACCCGCGGTCTTTTCTTTTTTCATCAGAACCGGAAGTTCGGCTCTTTTCAAAGTAAAAGTAGTATCTGTCAGCTGCTGCTGCAGCGTTCAGAAAACAGCGATGCTGCAGTTTCTGAGCACCAACATGTGAACAGCATCAGGAGGCATTGATGAGAGTAGTGAGAGGAGGGGAGAAAAAAAAAAAGCCTGAGCCAGTGTTGTGAAATTCAGCCCAAAGCTTGGCCCAATTTGTAAATTGCCTCGGGGCTGATGCGTCCCGAGACTGTGCAGGACTCTATCGCACCACCACCAGCCACCAGCCGAGAGTGAAGCAATCGGACATTTGGTTTCACTTTCTCTGCAGTGGAGAATTTTGCATCGCAGTGATATCTCGCAGATCATACAAATAATACATATGGAAAGTATAATTTTCTCAGAGACATTTGCTAGCTAGTTACGGCGTCACATCACGTACGTGTGTGTGTGTGTGTGTTGAGGGAGGGAGACAAAGCAAGAATGGAAAGAAACGGAAATGATTTTAGAGGCACTGGATTATTTACACGATATTATCATATATGTATTATTAACATGATATCAGTATTTCATTTTTTAAGATCATGGTTATTGTCAATACCGGTATATCGCCACACTCCTAGTGTAAATATGTTAGACCACTGGTATGGTCCTTTAAAGAGACAGTACTTAAAATAGCCTGTTTTCAGTCAGTGAGCACAGCGATGCTGCAGAAAGGAAGAGCAGACGTGTTTTTCTGCACGTTAAAGTATCGCAAAGGTTTCAAAATAGACCTAAATGAAAATAAGAACATGGAAAACTGTAAAATATTCCCCTTTAAATCCAAGTTATTAGTGTTTTCTGGTGATATTAAAGATTTGTTTGCATCAGCAACGTTTGCGTATTATTTCCATGGATGAACTTTAATGCAGAGTATTAGGATCGTGTTGTTTTCTCTGGATTTTTCTCTTCATTTTCTCTTCCTCTGACCTTGTTTACTGTAAACTGCAGGGAAAAGTTTCCTCTGGCAACAAGAAACAACTTTTCAGTCTATAAGGACGTAAAAATCTGGGTTAGTATGACTTTAAACAGACCTGTTCCCTTTGAAAACCTGTAAAAGCCAAAAGCGGCGAGTCTTAGATGTGGTTGATGCAGCGAAAAAAAAAAAACACACATGAAGAAGACTTTCATGCACGGAAAGCCATTCATCCATTTTCTTTAATGACACCTGAATGCAGCAGACGAGCCAGAAAAGTAAACAAGGTGTGTGAAGGCAAACGGACAATTAGTGAAGTGTCATTTCATCATTGATGGATCACGGCTAATTAATGGCGTGTGAGTGGGAGTGGATGTGAACATCTCCGGTAACGAGGACCAGACTCTTTATTCTGCTGTACAAAAATGTTTTCATTTCACTTTAAACAAAGATGAATTTTTAAAAAACTCAAACACGTTGCAAAATATAGATCAAAAAATGCAGAAGAAGAAGAAGAAGAAGAAGAAGAAGAAGAAGTGTTTAGGGACGATGATGCAAATTAAAACTTAATTCTGGACCTGTTTAAAGGACCATACCAACTATTTTACATGTTTGAGCCTAACATATTCAGTTTTCATACATGTTACGTTACTGACAATCATTTCCCAAAGGATAAAACCGTATTTCAGCTTTCCTGATATTTTGCTAAATCTCTTAATCTTTCAAAATCAAATATTCAAGTGATACACCCACCTTAAAAATCCATGTTTCTCCTGCTAATAGTTACACAGCCTTATGAAGTCACGGTCCTTTAAATTTTTCCATAAACGCAGGTCTTCTTTTGGGACTATATTCCCCGGTGGAGGCATACATTCACTCCACGCTTTTTATTGAGCTTAAACACTAAAATTACATAACTTCTAAAAAAACCTGAATACACGTCTTGTTGGTGATGATGGATTACCTATCCCAAGAACGTTTACAGTATCAACAAGTTGATTTTAATAGCAGAATGAACTGAAACCAATGGAGGTCTGGAAGGTAGGAAAAACATTTTTAATTCACCGTTCCAGTAGTATGCTTTGGAAATGATTGTCAGCAACGTTACATGTATGAAAATTGAATATATTAGGCTCAAACTTGAAAAATGGATGGTATGGTCCTTTAAGTTTATTTATTTATTTTAATGGGATTTGATAAACACGAAGCAGTAAAGTCATGAGGTCAGCGATTGTTTTTTTAATATTTTTGTCTGGAATTCTTTGGAGATCACCTAAATTGGAGGTTTGTTTGGTTTCCTCACAGCATGAAGGTTCTGGTTCATATCCTGGCTGGTTTCTTCCTCTGTGGAGTCCGACATGCAGGTTTGGTGAATTAGAAACTCGACGCTTCCTGTGGGAATGAAACCAGAAACCTCCTTTCCACCGGTCGATCCGGAAGGATCTGCGTTCTGTTCTCCAACTTCTCCAGGCACACCTACACCTGCTTTGCAGTCACTGGTCAGGTGTGAGAAAGTGAGGAGGGTTTGAAAAAGAAACTGTGTGCCGTTATCCCTGTTTCAAGTGGAGATCATGAAAAGACATGGAATTCCTGTTAATATCCCATCCTCTTTTCTAAAGTGACAATGTGTGTAATTTTCTCATTTATATGATTAATCGCATTGAGATTACAAAGACACACACACACACACACACACACACACACACACACACACACACACNACCTCCTCCTCTCTCCATGACGGTGTTTTTTGCCAGCCTTCCAGAGTGGGAATTGTGAAAAGGTATGAACACGATTACTTCCTGTCAACGTCTCTGGTAAGTTGGGCGACTGAAACCTGAAATTTCCCGCAGGTGGGAATGAGTTTGTTTCCTGCCTCCCTGCTGGAGAATTCTGGGACGAGTTCCAGGCTGAAGCCTCGCACGCAGGATGGACTCATCATCAGATTTCCCATCGCTTGTGATGATGTTCGAAAGTCAGAAAAGGACGGAAAAGAATTTGGCTCCTGCTGGTTTGGATGATGTGGAATTCTGCATCTGAAGAAATGTCACAACTACGAGTCTGTGCACGTATGAAAGACCTGTGTGTCATACATGTGTAAGGTCATGTCAAGGGCGGGGCAGTTCCACAGACAGAGACGTCCACACATACACACGCACACGCAGGGCAGGAAATAGGCCTGGCACAGTTTGGTGATTATGATTGATACATTGCANCACACACGCACACGCAGGGCAGGAAATAGGCCTGGCACAGTTTGGTGATTATGATTGATACATTGCAGGATCATCTCCACGCAAAGCAGAAAAGCCATTACTGAAGTCTGATTGAAAAGCAGAGAGGGGTGACCAATGCAGCCAGGGTGTGTGTGTGTGTGTGTGTGNAGAGGAAGGCTGAAGGGGCTGGAGGTGGTGTGGTGATGTGATCACACGGGAAAAAATGGAGGTGAAGCTTAGAAAAAGCCACAGAGAGTCTGAGGATGTCAAAACTTCATTTTCTGCTCGGGTCAGCGGGAATCAGCATCCGGGGGCCATTAGGGGCCATCTAGTGACCCCCACCGGGCCCCCAATTATCTCAAATAGAACATTTGAAGGAAAGTTTAGGGAATAACAACAAACTTCAAGAAAAAATCAGAATAAGTTAAATTTACTAGCAGTAAATAAATCATTTATTTAAGTAGCAATCTAATATAAAAGCAGAAATCTCTGTCTGTGGCACCAACATGTCTAGAACCCGTCATGTGTGAAGCTGACATTCAGCAGGTTTATTGCTCAGGACCCAAAGATGTGCAGCGTCACGTGTGAAGTTGTTTGGATGAGCGGTTCTCAAATTGAGCTGTGCTGGTAAAAAGTAGTCCAGCGGCAGGATATGCTCCGGTCCAGCGACACGATCTCAATCCGTCCCTGTACAGCAAACAAAGCTAGCTCACGAGGACGTGCAGGACTAAATTATGGCAGGCTGCAGCACACACCATAAATGTTACGTTACCATACATACGTTTTAAATGGGCGCTGTACTAGTTCTACAGAATTAAAATTGCATTAATCTTATTTAAAGGACCACACCAGTGAGTTTTGCACGTTTGCGCCCAATAAATACCCTGCATACACGTCACATTACTTTCAACCATTTTCAAAAACATAAAACCGTGTTTTAGTTTTTGTGTTATTTTGCCAAATACACTAATCTGTCACAATCAAATGTTCAGGTGATGCATTTGTTGGAAGATAAAGTAAGATCCATTTACATGATACATAATGCACCGAATAGCCAGTCAATCTGAATGGACATGAATTAACAAATTATTACTTACAATGTGTTAATTTATTGATTTTCTACAGTCTACAGTCACTCTTAGTAAAATAAATAAATAAATAAATAATGTTTAAAATAGTTGAGGTGTTAAAGTACAATTTCATTAAATCTGTTTCATGCTTAAAATAGTTAAGAAGCTAAGGAAAACAGAATTCAGAATAGTTAAAACTTTATCTAATGTTAAGTGTGTTTAAAACTAAATATTTCATGTCATTGTCTTTCTATTTTAAATCATTATTCTTGGATCATCTGTTGTCAGTTTATCCGCAGGAGTGTATCATATCACTCTTTGATCAGTTGGTTTTGTCTTAGTGAGTACACTCTGTGATCGAGTGGTTTGTCCTGCGCAAGGATACCGCAAGGGATCGCGGTCTGTTTCTTCATTCCAGAAAACGCCTGAAAGAAGAAACCATACAGCGGTTTGGCTGTGATCATTATCTCCGCTTTCCAGGTATCCAGTCAAATTTTACAGTTATTTATTATTATTAACAGTTATTTAAGATAATCCTGTAATTGTTGATATTTAATGCGTGAAGTTATGTCAAGTTTTTTTTTTGATGCGCAATCCCGTGAAAATATTGATCGTTGGTGTGATGGCTAGCTAGGCTACTGTAGCTAACGGCGCTAACGGTTGTTAAGGAGCATACGTAGCTTCCATGGTAACCGAGAATAGAAGCTATTTTTTAAGGGAAAAAAAGGTAAAAAAAAAAAGAAAGAAAAAACGGGAAAAAGCCATTTTAAGCTACTTGTAAGCTAATANGGTAAAAAAAAAAAGAAAGAAAAAACGGGAAAAAGCCATTTTAAGCTACTTGTAAGCTAATATGCACTGTATGTAGGAGGATATAGAGTTAATGTTTTTGTACATAATTGTTTGAAAATGTTGAAATGTTATATTTTGAAGAAACCACGTCTGTGATCACTATCCCGCTTTCCGGGGGTCTAACACATTTACCTGTTGGATTGTTTCACCTGCTCACATTTACGCACAATTATAGAAGGCATGATTGTTTTAGTTTCTCTGTAAAAGTCATCTTCTCCTGGGAATATATTCCCTGGCAGAAACATACATTCTCTTCCGTGTAGCTCCATGTTGGATCAGTTAATTAAATAACTTTGACAACAAATAAAAATAAAAAAAGAGAACATTTGGTTTTCTGTGTTGGATTATTTATCTCAGGCACGTTTCAAGTTGATTTTTATATCGTATTGGAATTAAGTGAATCCAGTGACAGTCTGGATGGTAGGGAAAAACAATTCCAATATTTACTGCTTCAGTAGTAAATTTTGGAAAATGGCTGACAGTAACATAACATGTATGCAGGTTTTATTTATTGTTCCCAAACATGCAAAAATCACTTGTATGGTCCTTTAAGTAAAGAAAAGTTATGGCAAATACCATTTAGATTGTAATGTTTATTGAGTATTAGAGATCTTTGACCTGATGATGATGCTAGAAAGGTGAAAGGTCATGAAAACCATTATGATTCAAACATAATGGATCATCAACCTCCAGAGAAAATGTCACGGCATTATGGCGAGATATTCAGAGGGTTTTATGAAAAGGTGTTTTTGTGGAAACGTCCTTGAGTTCAGATCACGATCCTCTGTTTCAGGCCGACCTTTTCATTTTCACGAGCGGCTTTTCTCTTTGAGTGTAACTGACTAATGAGTTCTCTCTCCCTCTCTCTCTTTACACACTCGGGACGGTTTCTGCCGGTTCATCGACACATTAGGAGGAAATGAGCTCGAAGCTTTTGAATGAGCGCAAACGCGATGATCCTCTCAGCCTCTTATTCATCCGCAGATAATCAGTATCAGACATTAGCAGCTCGGCGAGAGAAAGGAAGCAAAAAATAATAAAATCAACAAAATAATCACCTGGACGTCTCTCACACACACACACACACACACACACACACACACACACACACACACACACNCACACACACTGCTGCGGCTGTGTGGAATCACATTAGTATTCCAGCCGCTCCTTGACTTTCATTAGAACCCATGAAAATCTGTGAGGCTGCGATCAATAGTTTTCAGTCAGATCAACACGCAGCTGAGGCTGGGGAGCGGTGAAATACGAGCTCTCTGAAATATTAATATTTTAAAAAATCAAACTCCTCAGAAAGACGAGTTACACCTCGTGGACAGAGGATGAATGTTTACCGTCTGATCGGAATTCTGCCTGGATCTAGGAAACTGAAAAGACCGACAAACCCGAAAAAACACCATACTGATGTAATGTGTGATTAAATGTTGGATAAAACTGAGCTCAGTATAAAACCTGCAAAGTCTCTGATGAAACAAAACGAGTCTTTCAAGTCAAGTTCAAGTCAGTCATGACACGTTAAAGTGAAGTAAGTTGCGTAATACGAGTCTTCCAGGTCTCTGAATGCTGTAGACTGGGATATTTTCGTTAAAGTTGTTTTAATAGTGTTTTTTTTTTTTTTTTTTTTTTTACAAAGCTGAGATCAAGATTTCAGCATTTTAATGGAACTTTTGCTGTTTATAATTACAGAACCTCAAATTATTAATAAAGTTAAAGGACCATACCACCCATTTTGCATGTTTGAGCCTAATATATTCAATTTTCATGCATGTAACCTTCCAGACCTCCATTGGTTTCAGTTCATTCTGCTATTAAAATCAACTTGTTGATACTTGAAACGTTCTTGGGATAGGTAATCCATCATCACCAACAAGACGTGTATTCAGGTTTTTTTTGAAGTTATGTAATTTTAGTGTTTAAGCTCAATAAAAAGCGTGGAGTGAATGTATGCCTCCACCGGGGAATATAGTCCCAAAAGAAGACCTGCGTTTATGGAAAAATTTAAAGGACCGTGACTTCATAAGGCTGTGTAACTATTAGCAGGAGAAACATGGATTTTTAAGGTGGGTGTATCACTTGAATATTTGATTTTGAAAGATTAAGAGATTTAGCAAAATATCAGGAAAGCTGAAATACGGTTTTATCTTTTGGGAAATGATTGTCAGTAACATAACATGTATGAAAGCTGAATATATTAGGCTCAAACATGCAAAATGGGTGGTATGGTCCTTTGAACAGATCCCAGAAATCCCTAAACGTTTCTTCTTCTTCTTCTTCTTCTTCTTCTTCTTCTTCTCCCAATACAAATGATGCCGGAGGCGAATAAGTCTGGAATTGTCCGCCGTTTCTTCGCGCCACCCTTTGTGGTTTTTAGAATCCAGTTTTCATCTACGTGCCGAGAAAATTTTGAAAGAAAAATATTATGTTAGCTTAGTTTAAGTTAATTTTAATTAGTATTATATTGTGCAGTGTAAAGGCCACCGGCCGGCCCACCAATGGCTGCGGCCCACCGGGAAAAGTCCCGCCTCTCCGCCCCTGCTTGACGCCTGTATAAAATAAAATAAAAGTAAGTAAAAGGCTGTGAAATGAGCAATATGGTAAAGGAGTTCAGGACAAAAATCAGGACGTCGTTGTGACAGGACCGAGTTTTTACTTTCAAGTCAGACCTTAATAAATCAGCTGTGTATGTGTGGAAATATAATGGATGAAATGAAACTCTCGCATGTAATCTGGATGTCTAGAAAAAGTCTTTTCATCTTCAAATCATCAAAACTCTGCTGGGCGAGGACGGCCTGCAGAGTTCATACGTCCATCAGAAAGTTTGGGACAGTTTACAGCCAGAATAAAGGACGAGGCTGAGGAGCGATGCGACAAAGTTTTCTGACTAAAATGGAAGCTGGGATGTTATGGTCGGATAGTTTTCCGCTGAGCCTCCTCCATCCAGGAAGAACAATTACGGTATTTGTCTTGCCTGAAGTCGCTGTCTCCTCACCGTCCATTTATCCTTCTGTCTCCCTCCAGTTTTCCACTCTGCTGATTTCCCGCTCCGTCTCGCCGCCTCCTGCCGTCCCAGCGCTGATAAACAGCCATCGATCTGCATGTTATGGTATGCCGGAGCCATCGATCCATCGCTGATGAGCCAAATTCCAAATGATGAGAGAACTCATCACTCTTTATTCACATTCAGGAAGACAAACGAGAGGAGGAAGGAGGAGGTAAGGGAGATGGAGGGGATGAAAGGATGAGAGCGATGGAGTGTAATTGGGAAGACGTTGCACTCTTACTCACTCTCTCTCTCTCTCTCTCTCTCTCTCTAACCCTGATTGATGTGCAGGCGGACTTGTAAAANCACTCTCTCTCTCTCTCTCTCTCTCTCTCTAACCCTGATTGATGTGCAGGCGGACTTGTAAAACAAATTAACCTTTGAAGGTCGTGACAGCGAGGAGGAGGAGGAGGCTGACACAGCGAGGAGATTCACGGCGGAGGAGGAGAAGTCAAACATCTAAAAAAAGAAAAAAAACTGATGACCCCGAAGGTAAACAAGCTGCGACATGACCATTATTACACGTATTGCGTTCACTTACTCTCCCTCTCAGATCTAATAAAAGACTCCTGCTGCCATGCTACGTTCAATGAATGACACCACTGTGTTATGTTCACTGATCATGTTGCATTCACTGACTGTCACAAGATTACGGTTTTTAATGAATGATATGTAAGTGACAACTTTACACTCAATGACTTACTGTTACAGTTTCTTCCATTACGTCACTAAATAATCATGAAATAATTTGAAAACTCACGTTTCACAACCCTAAAACACGCGTGTTTTAGGGTTGTGATATATGTGAGTTTTCAAATTACACAGTTTACATATTTATGCATTACACAGTCACGGTTTAAAACAAGTAGAAGTCACTTAATTCCACTAACAGTGACGACTGCAACATGTTGCATTCAGTGACTCGTGTTCCATTCAGTGACGGCATCACAGTGTTGCATTCACTGACTACATCACAGTGTTGCATTCAAATACTGACTCTACAGTGTTGCATTCAGTGACTGACTGACACTACGCATTTGGGGTGATGCTACCGTGTTACATTCAGATAGTAAGACGAGCTCGTAAATGGTGCGTTCAATGACTGTCGATGCCATGTTTCATTCAGCAGCTGCCACTGAAAATTTAAGATAAATTACAGCAAATATGCTGCTTTCAGGGACTGTCAGTGTTGGTTTACACCAACATCATGGCCTCTGCATGTCACTGTATGAGACACATGGCACACTCGTGCATAATGGTATTAACTTGCTTGACACACACACACACACACACACACATACATACACACACACACATATAATCTCTTTTAGATCTATTTTAGCCATTGAAATGTATTATTGATTTCCCCTCGTTCCTCCTTTTCCAGCCTATGAGAAACAGTTGACATTCAAATAGGTTTAGATGAATTCTCATTGACTAGAGCGGGGGGTGGTTGTGGTGGTGGTGGTGTGTTCAAGACCCAGAGGAGCCACAGGCCAGGTAGTCCAAGCCAATACTGTTTTTAGGCGTCACTGCTGCAACAAGTTTCCTCCTAATGACCATTTGATGCACTGCACACTGTTTTGCCCTTCCTCCAACAATCATCTCTCCACTCTCCCCCGCACACACACACACACACCCGTGTCTCCCTCCATTTATAGCTGGTGGCAAGATTATGCTAATGACACATGACAATGGGAAGGGAGAGGTGGAGGATGATGACAAGGAGAATAGAGGAGGGGGNAGGGGGGGGGAGGGGCCTAGGAACGAGCAGGTGAAGAAAAGAAAAACTAATTTTCTCTACGGGGGGAGAGCAAAGATCCGGAGAGGATTACCAGTTATTGAGGTTGCAGTAAAGCGTTGATTTACTTGATGGATGGAGTGATAAAGAAGAAGAGAATAAAAAAGGAGGAAGAATGGGGGTGGATGGAGCTAAATTGAGGTAGTTGAGCTGAAGGACACACGGTCAGGGTCTTAGTTAATCAGTTTAACGAGTATAAATAACAGTGCAAGGACAGAGGGAGGCAGGGAAAGACTGGAAGAGGTTGGCTGGTTCTGTTTGTTTGTTTGTTTGTTTGCAGGATATCTCAAAACTACAAAAAGATATTGAGTTAAGTTTGCTAAAAAGTGAGGCTAGACTACTTTTTAATGCAGACAGCGCCACCATATGGTCATTCATTAAACACGTTCTAATGATTTGGCTAATAGCTCAGAAAGCGTGAAATATAGTAAAAAAAAAAAAAGTATTTTTCCTGGATTCCTGACAGGGGCGTCACTGTGTCTGGGAGCTTGAGGCGGAGCTAAACATGAGGGTGGAGCTACACATGGGGCGGAGTTACTTGTGTTATACAGGTGATTTTGCATGTTTGAGCCCAATAAATACTACCTGCATACATGCTGTGTTACTGCTAACAATTTTCCAAAATATAAGCATTTTATTTTTTGTGTAATTTTGCTAAATCCATTAATATTTCAAAATCAAATGGGCAGGAAGTTCAGGTGATTCACCCAAGCTTAAAATTCAATATTTCACCTGCTTGACGATTGTAGAAGACACGGACGTTTTGATTCATTTCTTAGTAAAAGCCGTCTTCTCCTGGGACTATTTTCCCTGGCGGAGAAATACATTTTCTCCTTGTGGAAATGCAAAGGTTGCATTACTTACACAAAAAAATGTAATTGACATCTTGTTCGCTGTGATAGATTATTTATGTCAAAACACATTTCAAGACGATTTTTATAACATACTGGAATGAACTGAAACTGATGGCAGTCTGGAAGGTAGGAAAAACAATTCTAATATTTACCGCTCCACTAGCATGTTTTGGAAAATGGCTGGCAGTAATGTAGGATGTATATTTTGGGCTCAAACATGCAAAATTAGTGGTATGGTCCTTTAAAAGTGAAACGTTAGCAGAGGGACGTTTCTAAAACTGCCAAACCTGAAATCTGATCTATTAAAAGGTGATAGGAAAGGAAGCCGGGCCGATTATGCAGCTGGATTGATACGAGAGCGAACAGGTGATGGAATGAATCTCAGCGGGAACGACAGAAGTCAGAAAAAAAAAAAACAGCAGGGCGAGAAGAGAAACAAAGAACGAGGGAAAACAGAATAAAGAAGGAAGACGAGGGGGTAATGCTGTGCTCCATCACTGTCAGGGCCGGCTTGTACTCTGCATGGTGGGAGGGAAAGAATTGCAATCCTGTGGAAGGAAAAGATGCAGGGGGGAGTTCCACCTCACTAAACTCATGTCGTTTGTCTGATCCCCCTCTTCTCTCTGCGGCATAATGTTCCTCTGCAAGTGCCTTTTCCTCCATTTGTTCGTGGAGTATGAACGCCGGTGTGTGGACGCCGCCGCTGAGAGCTGGATTCAGGAAAAATAAGGTCATCAGGCTGCAATTTGGAATCTAATGCTGCCATATCAGTTTATACGAAAGCCCTTAAAGGAACAGTCCCAAATTTCTGAAATGTTTTGTGAGATTAATGAGTTTCATTGATTGATGGCTATCTTAGGACTTTTTTTTTTTTTTNTTTTTTTTTTTTTTAGCATGATGTCCTTTCAGCTTGACACCTTTACCAACGATACTGGAGTGTCGTTATAGTGTGTCGTTAGTGTCGTTAGAGTGTCATCATAAAAGTCCATGTCTTTGCTGTCCAAAAAAATCCTCCACAGGTGAAATAATATGATCGCCTGAGGCCAAACAGGTTGCAGCTAAAGCCTTTTTCCAGTCATGCATCAGGCTCGCAATTTTTTGCTCTCCTCTGTCGTCTCCTCCATCATGATTTTGTGCGGCTCCTGTGGTAGTAGCTAGCTAACTAGCTAGTTAGCCATTCTCGCTTTGTCTCCCTCCCCAGGAGCGTTGGAGGAGGGAGACAAAGTGAGAACGGAAAGAAACGGAAATGATTTAAGAGGCGCTATTTACATGATATTATCATATGTGTATTATTAACATGATAGCAATATTTCATTATTTTTATATCGCAGTTTCATATCCATTCATTCATTCATTCATTTATTTGATATCACATGGCTTGTAGTTTCACCCTGTTTCTGGTCTTTGTGCTACACAAGATGAAAGTGAGATTTGTCTTTTTTTCGATTTTTTGGTGACAAATAAACAACCNAAAAAAAAAAAAAAAAAAAAGTCTGACTGTTCCTGAAGTGAGCGTTTGTTTTTGACTGCTGATGCTGCAGCAGAAACACTCTGACTGGCACTTCAGACAGTCGTTTGATGGATGTGAGAGGACAGGCGGGTGGCTGCTGTCACATGCTGCCGTGTGCGGATCCGTAACACGCCATGATGCACGTGGACGTGCTGCGCAGGGGAATAAACTTTCAGATTCTCGAATCCAGCCCGGAATACAAAAACCAGCCGAAAGTAAACAGTCTGCGATGATGCAACAGCCTCTGTGGGCCAATCAGCAGCAAACATGGCAGCTCGTTTCAGCACCACTCTTCAACCAATTAGTGTGAATTTTGAAACATCATCTCACATGTCTGAGGCGTCATTAAATAAACACGCCTGATGAGACGCCACAAAGGACAGACGAGCGAGCTAATAAACAAAATATGAAGATGCATCATTTTTACCGTCAAAATCCATCCGACAAACGAGCAGAAAGGCAAAAGTTTTGACAAGCAGAGAAAAAGAGAAAGTGATGGAGAGAGAAGGAAGGATTCTAGAAAATAAAGAAATTCTAGAAAATAAAAGAAAGTCTCAAAAATAAAAAAAAGTAAAACTATTTAGAAAAAAGATCCTTTATTTTTTTTTTCCCCACACTTGATCATCGTTTGATCCATTTTTGTCCTTCACACTCACTCTGTATATTAGCACTTGTTAGCATTAGATATTAAATATAAACACCAACTATTTCAGGCTAAATTGTGAAGAAATGCAGATAAAATGATGTTTAGATGTAAAAAAGCAAACATGGCATCTTGTATGTTGAAGTTTCTGTCAAATTTGTCCAATTTCAAAGAAAATAATTGGAGTTTTAAGGGATATATCTGGCGTTTTAAAGGTAAATCTGCATCGTTGGAGCAGTCAAGGCTTAGTGGACAAACAGAGAATGTTTCCTGGTTTGAGCTGAACTCCCTCAGAAAGCTGCTTTTTGTGGAATCAGTTAGATTGTCGGTAGATTTGACCGAGCTGCATTTTGCTGTGGCCGTCCTTGCTCGCCCGCTCGCTCTCTCTCTTTGCTCTGCAGGGATTTTTCTTTTTTTTAAAGCTGGAGGTCTCACAGGTCGGCCCACCTTTCTACCCACAGGCTCTCCTCTTCCTCTCCGTTATTGAGCCGGAGCCAACCCGAGCGAATACAAAACAGCCTGATAAACATCCCATTCACCGCCGCGTCGTCCTCAACGCCTCGACGAGGTTCAAACGAACGAGGAAGTGACGCACGGCCTTCATAGGAACCTTTCAAACACATAATATCACTGAACCTGCTGGGAGGAAAAGTGCTGAAACCAGGAAAAAAGCAGCGATTGCTTTGATGCTGCGTCTGTGTGCTCAGCAGAAATCTCTTATCTCCTCCCTGCAGTCTGGGAATACTCCAAATGGGATTTATTGGAATTTGCTTTATTGGAACTTATTGTGATGTTTTGTTTTGTTTTTTTTTGTTTGTTTTTTTTGAAATGAGAAATTAAGCAGCTTATTGTTTACACAACATTAAAGCTTTCTATTTTCACATTCCTTATCAGGCGACGTGCCGCAGAGCACAAAAGACTCAGTAAAACTCCTTTTTTTCGGCCTTGGAATTCCATCCTGGTTGTAGAACCTTTGCAGGAATACTGGAGAGGTTATGGGATGTTTGGTCTTTGCGGACTAGGGCTGAGGTGGTTCAGGCGTCTGATCCTGATACCTGGACGCCTCTCTGGGAAGGTATTCCGTCATGTCCTCCAGTTGGAGACCACAGGGAATACATTGGAATACGCTGGAGAGATTGTATATCCCATCTGGCCTGGGAATAACTTTGGATCTCTCAGGAAAAGCTGGAGGACATGAGGGAACGACGTCAACATGAGACCACAATGAGAGAAGAGGAAGTTGAAATTAGCAGAAGGTCACGTTGACATCAGAGGAGAGGTCGGAATATGATCCGGAGCTGTGGAAGGTTAAATATTTCTGACCAGTGAGCAGAGAGAGCATTGTCACATCACTTACTGATGTTTTTTTTTGTTTGATTGGATGATTTCCTGTGTAAAACTAAATCAAACCAAGCGGCAAATATGGCTTATTTAGTCCCTGATTCAGACCAAAGCAAACGGTCTACAGGTCTGAAAACATCGATTGAGTTCTACTCTTTAGCCATTAGCGGCACACATGACCACATTTGAAGGTTGTGATTGGTTGTTTCTTCCCTCTTTTCTCTCCGCGAGTCCTTGTTGAATTCTCATATTTGTACTTTTGACTTTTTTTTTATCAATGAAGCAGATTTTTTACGATTTAGCTGGGAGAGTTCCCGTGTTGGAGTTGCTCCTCCAATGGACCGCCGCCTCAAATGATCTACACAGGAAAGGAACGGGTCTTTCGCTGCTGAAAACCTGAAATTATTCCTCTTACTTCGCCATGTGTGGCAGAACCTTTAAACTGCTGACAGCCGAGAGGTGGGAAATGATTCGGAGTTTCTGGGGAAGAAAGGAGTCTAAATGTGTCTGAGAGTTAGACATCAAATGATCCGGATGATTCCACCTTCTCATCTGTGTCTTATAAATAAAGCAGCATTTTTGTTGAGTTGAAGTTTCTGAAATAAAGGAGCAGATGAAGTGAAACTTTAGATGATAGAGATGCAGCAGAAAGCTTTCTCCTCCTCCCCTCCTCTTCCTCCTCCTCTGTGTTTTCGGAGCGGTTCTGACGGATATCTGGGGATTTGAGTGGTGCCTGTAGCGGCGGCAGAGGGCAGGCGTGCAGAAAGGCAATATTAGCTGGAAATGGGGAAGAATTCATGCGTGTTGTTTTGGAATGAATTGAAACCTGCAGCCACTCTATTGATTTCTGTGTCACTTCAAAGTCCTCCTCCTCCTCCTCCTCCTCCTCCTCCTCTCCGTTCTGATGGGTTATAATCTGAGATGACATGATGGAGAGAAATATGGCGACCTTTCACATTATTAATCCCTGACAGCCAGAGGTCACGACGGCTTATTTCTGCACGTTCTTTATTCTTTTATATGGAGAAATAAGATAAATATCATTGTCATTATCATCCTCCCAGTGGAATTATAATGAGGATGTGCACGGTCAGGTGAAAAGGCGCCGTGTGGACCTGATGCAGGGCGTGTCTTTCTCTGTGATGCCATTTTGTCTGCGTGCCCTTGCGGATGTGT
The DNA here is from genome assembly GCA_014773175.1 of Lucifuga dentata. Classification (NCBI taxonomy): domain Eukaryota; kingdom Metazoa; phylum Chordata; class Actinopteri; order Ophidiiformes; family Bythitidae; genus Lucifuga; species Lucifuga dentata. The sequence goes on along the minus strand of VXCM01003205.1, from coordinate 45,548 downwards.
CAAGAATAAAACCAGTTTTAGGCTGACAAGTGAAATGAAAAAGTCAAATTAATGAATGAAAAATAAGATTTAAAGGACCATATCACCCATTTTGCATGTGTGAGCCTAATATATTCAGTTTTCATACATGTTATGTTACTGACAATCATTTCCCAAAGGATAAAACCGTATTTCAGCTTTCCTGATATTTTGCAAAATCTCTTAATCTTTCAAAATCAAATATTCAAGTGATACACCCACCTTAAAAATCCATGTTTCTCCTGCTAATAGTTACACAGCCTTATGAAGTCACGGTCCTTTAAATTTTTCCATAAACGCAAGTCTTCTTTTGGGACTATATTCCCCAGTGGAGGCATACATTCACTCCACACTTTTTATTGAGCTTAAACACTAAAATTACATAACTTCTAAAAAAACCTGAATCCATGTCTTGTTGGTGATGATGGATTACCTATTCCAAGAACATTTCAAGTATCAGTTGATTTTAATAGTAGAATGAACTGAAACCAATGGAGGTCTGGAAGGTAGGAAAAACATTTTTAATTCACCATTCCAGTAGTATGCTTTGGGAAATGATTGTCAGTAACATTACGTGTATGAAAATTGAATATATTAGGCTCATGCAAAGTGGCCGGTATGGTCCTTTAAATATAAATAGGATGGTTAAATGAGCTTTAGTTGCTTGTTTGAATTAGCTTCTTTGAGCTAAGCGTGACGCTTCACGTGTTGATTGCGTGTAACCACAGCAAGAGTTGTGTGTAACTTCTCTCTCCGGTCACATGGCGATTTGTTGGTTCTGGAACATGTGGTAAGCAGCAAACCTCGGCCTGAGCCATGACAGATGCATGGTTAGTGTGCGTGTTTGTGCACCAGGCTGAGGCTGATACATGGACCAATAACAGCTGAGCGCCGCTGGACAGAAAAAATGGCGTTTTTTTCTGGAGATAACAGAATCTCAAACTCGTGGATTTTCACCATCTTTATCCTTATTGAGCGGAATTAGACGATATTTCCAGATCAGGCTGCTGACGGCGGCAGGAAGAGGGATCGCTGCGACGTTTGTGTGATGTAATCAGCGGTGAGTGGTGCATTGTGTGAATAATGACGAGCTCGTCGATGTGTAAATAATGTGTGAAATTAGCATGTGAAAAGTGAAATTTATTATATATGGAGGTTATATTTCCTCCAGGCTCCACCTCCTTCAAAGTTTGCAGCCAATCACCATGCAGCCATGAGAGGTTTAAATATATATCTATACATATATCTATCTATATATATAGATAGATATACATGTATAGATATATATATCTGTATATATATATATGTATATATCTGTATATATACATGTATATATATAGATATATGTATATGTATATATACACACACACACACACACCTCCCCCTCCTCTCTCTCCTCTCTTTCTCTCTCCTTCCTCCCCTC
>VXCM01003205.1:20000-43757 GCA_014773175.1 Lucifuga dentata | reverse complement strand
CCCCCCCCCCCAATGGAGTGTGTATTACAGTCCGGTACAGTGGGAAAAGCCATTAGAAGAGTCTCGGCTCTCTTACTTAATTAGGTCGGTCTCTTTTAATTAGCTCCATCCTCCAGAGCAAATTAAACCTCCAACACTCCCTCCTTTGTCTCGCTCCGTCTCTCCCCCTCTCTCTCTGTCTATCTCGCTCTCTGTCTTCTCTTCCAGCGTCCTCATCATCATCCCTCTCTTCCCGTTTCTATTGTAGTGGAAATTGTGCGGTCAGCAGGATGAGGATATCGATATGGCGACTTTTAATGTCTCCATTATCGTTTTACTGCCACATTTTAACTTCCTGAGGTTGGAGGAACGGCCGGAGCTGTGCTTCACTTTAAAGGACCATACTGGTGATTTTGCATGTTTGAGCCCAATAAATACAACCTGCATATATGTTATTTTCTGCTAACCAGTTTACAAGCATACTACTGGAGCAGTAAATATTAGAATTGTTTTTCCTACCTTCCAGACTGTCATTGGTTTCAGCTTATTCCAGTACAATATAAAAATCAACTTGTAAGATTTGAAATGTGAATGAGATAAATAATCCATCACAGCAAACAACACGCCTTTGTTATATTTTGTCACATTGATTTTATTTAACTTTATTGTATTTATTGAGCTTAAACATATAAAATGACGGTATGGCCCTTTAAAGCTTAATTCTAATATAATTTTAGCTGTATTTCGCTTTTACTTGCCACTTTAAAAAAAAATTCTTTATGACAAATTTTGACTAAGTAACCAACCAACGAAGGATTTTATATTTATTTCTGTTTTTTTTCATATAAGTTTGTACTTTACTTTTCTGACTTTATTTTGATATTTCAGGACATTTCGCCGTCATGCTTCTCTGCTGCTGTGACACTTTAATTTCCTCATGTGAGATCAATATAGTTCATCTTATCTAATAAAATGTCAAAAATAGCGACAAATGCCAGTCAGACAAACTGAATCGATGTCTTCATGTCGCGTAAAAAATCAAACTTCTAGAAATCAATTCTTGTAAAAGCTGGAACAGGAAGTGTTTGTCCAAACCTTTGTTCCAGAGCCACATGAGCCAGATTTCCATGTATTTATTGTTCCCAGAGGATGAATCCTAATGAGTTTGACCCCTGACCTTTCCTATAGGGCCAAATCTTCTAATCTATTTTAAATCTATTTTATACCAGAAATATCAAATAGGCAGATTTCCCTCAAATTTATGGCTAAAATTCATGTTCCCCAGAGGATGAATCCCCATGTTCGATTTTTCAATTGATAAATGATTTGATTATGAATCAGCTATGAAAATTGTGATTGATTAATGTTCAGAGTTTTGATGTTCTGAAGGTCGATTCAGTTCTATAAAGAAAAGAAGAGAAAGAATGAGCTCGGCCAGTTCTGGATTTTTGATATCGATCTTGATTTCCTTTTTTTTTTTTTGCTTATACGTTCAGACGTGTGATTGTGAATAAGCAGGTGAGCGAGTCTCAGGCGGACGAACGAGGCGAAGCTGATTGTGATTTTTTCTGATGGGATTTTGTTGTCAGGATATTTTCTCTCCTCCGTGACCTTTAATGCCGCTCGCTCATACCTGCCTACCTGAGTGCAGAACACACCTGCTGTTACAAACATAGACTATAAAACTGTGTGTGTGTGTGTGTGTGTGTGTGTGTGTGTATGTGGAGGTCGAGGAGGACATATTGGAAAAACTTCTGGAGACCATGGTGTCTTTTTAAATATCATGTCAGGCTGGCCAGACTTTCTTATTACCTCAACACGAGGCCGTGTCCAATCATTGTCATCATCATCATCATCAGCATCATCATAACCATCATCATTATCATCATCATAACCATCATCATCACATCATCATCAGCAGCAGCAGCATCATCATCTTCATCTTCATCAGTCATCGTCACCATCATCACATCATCATCAGCAGCAACATCATCAGCAGCAACATCATCATCATAACGTCATCATTATTATCATCATAACCATAATCATCACATCATCATCATCAGCAGCGTCATCATCTTCATCATAGTCATAGTCACCATCATCACATCATCATCATAACATCATCATTATTATCATCATAACCATCATCACATCATCATCATCATCAGCAGTGTCATCATCATCATCTTCATCTTCATCATAGTCATCGTTGCCATCATCACATCATCATCATCAGCAGCATCATCGTCATCATCACATCATCATCATCAGCAGCAGCAGCATCATCATCATCATCATCATCTTCATCATAGTCATCGTCACCATCATCAGCAGCAGCAGCAGCATCATCATCACATCATCATCAGCAGCAGCATCATCATCAGCATCAGCATCATCATCATCATCATCATAACCATCATCATCACATCATCATCATCAACATCACCACCACCACCACCATCATCTTCATCTTGTCCTGTCTTGTCTTGTCCCGTGTAGAACATACAGTCTACACTCATAAATCTATGTCGTACCAAGTTTGTGAGACTCGTGTGGCTAAATGAACTTCTCAGACGTCTGTGAACTTCCAGTCTGTAGGAGTCTTTAGTCTGGATCTGGAGACTGTGTGGACTTCCTGTCTGTCTCCGTTCGTTTGTCTCTGAAATTGCTTCAGTTTGTTTCCGTCCTGAGGAGCGTCATGCAGCACTGCGACAGCTACGACCCCCCACCACACACACACACACACACACACACACACACACACACACACACACGCCCTCCCCAGGCATCATAACAGCAGCACCAGTCAGGCTGATTCATTACAGAACACGTCCTGGACGCCCTGCAGGGTAAAACGCCGTGACTCCTCCTCAGGGCGTCTTTAACCCGAGTCTCCAGAGAAGTTAACTAAGTACTTTTACACCAGTACTTTTCTTTACTCTCTGGGGTCTGAAGTCATTTTTGCTGTTAACCTTTTTCTGAATTTCTCTTTCATTTGCCCCTGGAAAAACCGCACTGTAAAAAAAGCCTTTATGACAAAATTTGGACAAACTTATAAACAACAAACCCTTTTTTTTTTTTTTTTTTTTNCTTTTTTTTTTTTTTTTTTTCTGCAGTTTGAGTGCGAAGGTCAAAAATATCACAAACGGAGGACGGGTGGAATTTTTCTAGATTTCTTTTTTCAATTTCTTGAATCAGTTTCCTGGAGGCGTGTTGTTGGGTTTTTTTAGAATATAGTTTTAATTTTAATTTGAAAAAAACTGTTTTAATGCTGTTTTTGAAGCCTCATTTTTTTTGCTCATGGGAAAACTGTTTTTAGTAAGAAAAGTGAACAGAAGAAGGAAGGAAGGAAGGAAGGAAGGAAGATTAATTTTTTTCATACTTGACATTTCGTATTCTCTCCAATTTTGGCTCAGTTCCCAAATCAAAAAAGAAAACCAAAAATCCACCAGAAAACCGTAAACCTGCAGAGAAAAGATGAAAAAATGGCAAAATCCCAGACCAGAAAGGATGAAGAGGAGGAGGAGGAAGAGGAGGAGCAAAGACAACAGGAACCTTTCTGAGAGAAACTTTTTTTCTTTTTGAAAGAAACTGACGTTGGGAACGCCATACGTGTTCCGTGTTCTGACTAAAATGCCACTGCTCGTAACACCGCCATCTTCGTTCAGACTCCTCCTGTAACCCCTCCTCTTCCTCCTGCTTTGACCTTCGCTCCCTCTGCTGCGTTTCAAAGTCCTGCAAAGCAGCAACAAAGGCCTCAGATCTTCCTGAACGGCAAATCAAACGCCTCTCCTCATCCTCCATCACCTTCTCCTTTCTCAGGAATGCCGTCATCGTTACATCTCTTCCTCCTCTTCTTCCGTCTTTCATCCCCGTGTCGCGTACTGAAATGTCACGCTTCCTGCTGTGCACGCAGGTCACACTCGCCACGTTTCCCCGTGAAATCAGGTAGCGGCTGTTCCTGAATGCAGCAGGATGATTGGGCTTCTGCGTTGGATCTGATTCATGTCTGACAGACAGGAAACAAACATGGATGATCTAAAGTTTTGATTTGTTTTACTGTCTAGATTTCTTTACAACTGAGGAGAAAATTAATGACCTTTTTATAGTCATTAATTAATGTTTTTCCTAGAGTTTTACTATTTTTTAGAGATTCATTTCTAGAAATTCTTCCCTCGCTGATTTTATCGTTTAGACTTTTTTTTCTTATAAAGAAATTTTTTTTTTGCAGTGCATTTGTCGCAAATGAAAACCAAATTAAATAACTTTAGACTGAATAATAATAATAATAATAAGAAGAAGAAGAACTGCTTTTCCTAAACCAAAAAAATTAATCCTTCAATATGGAAACATTCAGGTCTGATTAGAGTTAATATGTTGAAAATTACATTTCCTGTCACATGACTCTGCTTTAGCTTTGCTGTTTGTGTTGTGAAAGTCAGTCAGACTCCAGATAATTAAAGAAAATAAGGATTTTATTCTTTTTCCTCTTCATTTTCTCTCTGAAACGGAAACATCTTCTGCTTTCTGCTTTTTGAACATGAGCTACATGTAACATGGTTTTGTTGTGCACGTTAACTTCAGGCTAACAGCTCCGTATGATGGCTAGTGTGTGTGTCTGTAGCATGAATGAAAGGCCCGCGGCAGCTCGTATGAGAAAAGTCTAAGTATAGAAGCATCTTCTGTTCTGTCGCCGCTGCAAGCTATACGTCTCCTTTATGCTCTGCGTGTAAACAACGCTCTGCCGCCATTTTCTCTCCTTTTTCCTCTCTCTTTTCTCTCATCCAGCATCATGTATCCTCTCCATCTTCATTAGTGCACAACCACAGTTATTCAAGCTCGTATGGACGAGATAAATAGGAGGGAAGATTTATCAATATTCACTTTAAAGGACCATACCACCCATTTTTCATGTTTGAGCCTAATATATTCAATTTTCATACATGTCATGTTACTGACAATCATTTTCCAAAGCATACTACTGGAACGGTGAATTAAAAATGTTTTTCCTACCTTCCAGACCGCCATTGGTTTCAGTTCATTCTCCTTTTAAAATCAACTTGTTGATACTGGAAACGTTCTTGGGATAGGTAATCCATCATCACCAACAAGACGTGTATTCAGGTTTTTTAGAAGTTACATAATTTTAGCGTGGAGTGAATGTATGTAATGGAATGTGTATAAATTGAATATATTAGGCTCAAACATGCAAAATGGTGGTATGGTCCTTTAATACCAAATTAAGAATGTTACTACCAATCTACTCTTGATTTGGTTTAAAACTGTTTTAAAACAGAAGCTACAAAAGACTTTGGGAATAATCCAGAAATTCCAGATTTATTTCCAATTTTCAGGTTATGACTGATCCTTCATTATTTCCCTTCTGTTGTCTTCTTTCTTTCTTTCTTTCTTTCTTTCTTTCTTTCTTTCTTTCTTTCAATGATATACTCCATTTTACAGAAGAGCATTAGGGCCACATGAAAAGAAAAGAATTCTGAGATTAAAGTCAGAATTCTGAATTTTGATTTCAGAATGATCAGAATCTCAGAACTCTTCCTCTTCTGTCCCATTTTACTGTAAACATATGGGATTTTTAATTGTAATGTCATCTGTATATATATATATTATATATATATATATATTTATTTATTTTTTATTTTTTTCCACTGCAGTAGTTCTACTATTACTTCAGTAGTTGTCATGGTAACAGGTGATGAAATCAGAGGCTGCTGGAAGTTATTACTGATTATTATTTTAGAGAATTTGTCCTCATGTTCTTTATTTTTCTTTCTTTCATTTTCTTTCTTTCTTTCTTTCTTTCTTTGACTTCACTTTAAAACATGTTTTAAAACATGTTTCCACTTTGAAAACATGTGAATTTAGGAATTTTAATTGCAATTGATTTTTTCCGCTGCAGCACTTCTACTCTGAGTACTACGTTTGAGTGTTTGAGTGCTTGTTCCAGTAGTTGTCATGGTAACAGGTGACGAAATCAGAGCTGATTGGCTGATGTTGACAGATACTGTGTGTGTGTGTGTGTGTGTGTGTGTGTGTGTGTGTTGAAGTTTAGCTTTTCTTTAGCTGTGACTGATGGTGATATCATGCGGGCAGACTGCAGGGCAGGCGTGCATACTCTCCAACTGTAATTTCATGTGCACCCCCCCCCCCCCCCCCCNACTCCCTCTAAATTCTAAATTACACCTGGAGAGGAAGCAAAATCATTTGTTATTGCAGGGCTGGCAGCGGCGATGGGACTGAGAGAGAAATTGGGATTTTTGTGGGAGGAAAAATGAACAAATCCTGAGGTGAGGAGCTTCCAGAGCGAGAGAAAGAAAGAAAGGGAGGAGAGAGAGGGAGCAGGAGAGGTCGACAGATTGATCTGTAGTTGGTTTGGATCATTTTCAGACCACTAAATGTTTGGAAACAGACAGGCTCCACCTCCTCTGAACGTCTCTGCGTGGTTCCTTTGGATCATACGCAGGTACGATTTCTGTATTCAGGCCTGCACAAACAAACCCTCAAAAATGGAGGAAAGGAACCCTAGTTTGACTGAATGTACCAGACCACATAAGTGTGAAACGCTCTAATCAGGGCGACAGGAGGCAACGTGTTTTGGCGCTGTTGCTCCTCATGCTCGTTAACGTAAGATGATGAAACGTTGGGGAGCGGAGACCTCGACATCGCTCTGCTTTTATGATGTTTGGGCCTCGTACAATGAACGATCCTTCAGTCCGAGTCCCTCCTGAACCACGGAGGAGTGAAACGCCGCTGCATTAAGAGTCTCTTTCAGTCTGAAGGACGAGCGGAACCTAAAACAAAAGAAAAATGGCCGATGACGTACGATAAAAGCCTCTCCATCATTAAGTTGAAACAATGAATTAGCACATTGGATTCCTGCTTTCCTTTTTTTCTTTTTTAATGAGGCTTTTACAGCATCAAATCTGTTTATTGCTTGTGTATTACAGAGATATCCCTCGCCTGGCGGCCGGATCGTGCGCATGGCTCATTACTAAAGTAATGAGTGTTCAAGACTGATCGGAGAAATAAAAGCTCGATATTCCAGTTATGTAACGTCCTGCTGAGACTCAGACATCATCACACAGAAACGCAGCAGTCAGACTGAATTATGATCAACATACAAACCAAATACAGAATCAAGCTCCTCAGAGGATGAACCTTTTCCTGTAAGGACACTTTAAATGTGCCTCTAGCGCCCCCTGCTGATACCTCATCATTATTAGTTGCTTCCCAATTTAGCACTTCAGAGTTTAATAAACATCGTAGTCCTTTGGCCAAAATTATACGTGACATTAATTATGCATAAAAACCTGCACATAAATTTAATTATATCTCCACTAGGAGGCAGCGTGAGTCCAGAAATAAAAAAATAACCAGAACAACTTATAAAGAACGTGTGAAAAACAGAGTTAAAAATAGATGTGACGATTGAGGAGATCCGTGTTTCACATATGTTGCAAAGGTGAAAGAAACGACGACAGTGGCGATGCTATGAGAGGCCATTAAACGAATCCTGACGTTCTCCATCAGCTTCTACTTTAAACTTTCCACCATTTTTCTGTTTGTCTACGTTGAAACTTCGATAAAACTCAGATTGAGGCAATAAGCGGATTTTTTTTTTTTTCAGTCATAAAAACAACGTAATGAGACTGAAATCAGCATAAATCAGAATTAGGCTGTAAATGTATTTATTCAGGAACGTAAACATTTGCATTTCCTCACCGGACAGAGAATTACGTTTTACTTACATTATTGCCTTAATCGGAGCTCAGACAGGTAACAATCGTTAAAGGTTCTGCTGCTGCGATTGTGATTTTGCTTGACAAAAATCGACTTTAACATGACACATATTCTGTTGGTTTTGCATCTGGCAAACATGGAGCATTTCCATTTTGAAGATGGAAACGTGTGACGCCATTGTGCATACACGTATGTTAACATCATGTATAATCCCAGAGTACATGAAATACAAAATACATGAACATACATTACAAACATAAACTCTAATATACAGAAAACAAACAGGAAGTATTTAAAGCACAATAGTTTAAAATCATTGGAGGAGAAAATCAGACTTAATTTACACTGCAGATCAGTTTCCAAAAAGCTGCTACAGTAGAGCACACACACACACACACACACACACACACACACCAATCGTGTGGTGAACGAGCGGTCGTGTTTACGATCTCCAGCTTCAGGCTGTGATGGATTTAGTGCTGATGGGAGGGAAAGGAGCAAAATTCATCAGTCAGAAATGCACCCACACACACACACACACACACACACACACACACACACCTTTGAGGACCATCCATTATATTCTCAGGCTACATTTATTCTCTAGCTGCAAACCTTAACCTGAACATTAACCTTTAACCTGAAACATTTCACCTCATCCAAACTGTAAACGGCACAGATGCATCATTTTGAAAATCTCATGAAAACACACAAAATCCTCACAATATCCTCACAAAACCACACAAATACCCCCCCAAAAAACTCACAAAACCACACAAACACCCACAAAACCTTACAAAACCACACAAAACCTCACAAAACCACACAAATACCCCCAAAAAACTCACAAAACCACACAAATACACCACAAAACCTCACAAAACCACACAAATACCCCCAAATAACGCACAAAACCACACAAATACCCACAAAACCTCACAAAATCCTCAAAACCTCGATGAAATGGAAATGCAGTTTCCAGGCCTCATTCAGGGTATGTTTGGGTGTCAGGGCGTGTTTGGGTGTCAGGGTGTGTTTGGATGTCAGAGTGTGTTTGGGTATCAGGGTGTGTTTGGGTGTCAGGGAGTGTTTGGGTGTCAGAGTGTCTTTGGGTGTCAGGGCATGTTTGGGTGTCAGGGCATGTTTGGGTGTCAGGGCGTGTTTGGGTGTCAGAGCGTATTTGGGTGTCAAAGCGTGTTTGGGTGTCAGAGCATGTTTGGGTGTCAGGACGTGTTTGGGTGTCAGGGCGTGTTTGGGTGTCAGAGCATGTTTGGGTGTGAGGGCGTGTTTGGGTGTCAGAGCGTGTTTGGGTGTGAGGGCGTGTTTGGGTGTCAGGGCGTGTTTGGGTGTCATGGCGTGTTTGGGTGTCAAAGCGTGTTTGGGTGTCAGAGCATGTTTGGGTGTCAGGACGTGTTTGGGTGTCAGGGCGTGTTTGGGTGTCAGGGCATGTTTGGGTGTCAGGGCGTGTTTGGGTGTCAGAGTGTGTTTGGATGCTGCTGAAGCGGATTTGGCAGGAACAGGAAGTAATGATGATGGAAGCAGCAGTGGTGATAAACAAGGAGGATTCTTCACTGCTGCTGGGTAATGGAGAGTGACTGATGGCTGCAACACACACACACACACACACTCACACACACACACACACACATACTCACACGCACACACACACTCACCTCTTCCATCTCCATCAGTGTTTAGCTGAAGCTTTCGTGAATGTTTGCCAAATGCAGGAACATTTCTGCGATGCAACAAATCTAAAGGTCGTTCTGTTAAAGCTGCTTCACGTTTAACATGGACATGACATGCAGAAAATGTAATGTAATTGCGGATGAAACGACTAACCACCGAATTTTGCGAAGTCGTGCACCACTCACAATTTTAAAGAAGGTGGATGGCGTCGACGTAAATACGCCTTCGATGAGGATTGGCAGAGCAAAGGAGAAAGAGAGCAGAAACGGCGATCAACCTTTATGAAGCTGTTACAAAGCTGGATCATGCGTGTTGTTCTGCACATGTACTCAGCAGGATTTATAGAACATGGACGCTGTCGTCATTGTATTTTGGCCTGCTGTGATTGGTTAATTTATGGCTTTATTCACAGCACCGTGGAGCAATAATGCTAAATGAGCAACGTGTTGACCTGTAGAATGACAAAGGGGACGCACTTCCTGTCATGTGAAAACAGCGCTACCTGGCCCGCCTCGCCTGAGCTCTGTGATTGGCCACCGTGCATCACCGCATCAGAGCAAACCGACCAGTGACAGCTAAAGCAGCTGAAGGTTACAGCCTGACGATTGTAAAGAGATTCTGAGGAAGAAAAGAAGGATTCCTACAGCATTTCCTGCTGCAGCTTCACTTCCTGTCTCGTGCAGACGGTCGAGCATCTGTTCCCGAAATTCATCCTGCCTCCTCTCAGCTTCATTCCAGCTCCCAAAACACTCAGCAGGGACTGCAGCTCCTGCACACCGACGCCCAGAATCATCCGCACTTAACCTGCAGCGACGCCTACACGCACGCACACACACACTAATGAAGGCTTTCAGGAGTGTGTCGTCTTCAACCATATGGACTGTCAGAGTTTTCTGATGAATTTTACATCCTTCACCACATTTAATTATACTCCTAATATGACTCCTTCATCAGAGTGGTGTGCGTGTGTTTTTGTGTGTGTGTGAATTGCATATTCATTCACACACACACACACACACTATATACATAGCACACATCTCCATCTTAACATCTAATCTGAATCCTGCTTCAACCTGGTTCCAATACAAATCAATTTGTTTGTGACTTTTCGAGTGTCTGTGGACACGTGGAGTGTTTCACCGTGGAAAAATCACTCGATGCTGCCAGGCTGCTGAAGCTTTATATTAGCTTTGTGGAGCAGAACAAGAATGAGGATTTTTGGCCGCCATTTTTAACTTTTTAACAGTCAACTCATCCGTTATTATAGCCACGTTCCTCCTCCTCCTTCATTCTTTATTCTCTGCTCCCCTCTTGGATTATTTTTCCTTCCTTCTTCCTGCCATGCCTCGTTTTTGCCCGTGCTCTGGGACCCGAGCAACATTCCTGTCACACAAAATGGGAAAATCTATGCGGCTGGCGTGAAGAATAAAAAGGAGACCAACTCAAGAGATGGAGATCCCGGCGGAGATAAAGAGCCTCCATACATCTCTCGCTTTGTCCTGCAGCACCATCATCCTGGCGTTGACGGTTGTCATGTGCAGTCGCCATGACAGCAAAGGATTCATGAATGTCAGGACATGAGGATGGCTCCGAAACGGATCGTCCATGTCCAAGTCTGCATAGCGTCCATTGCTAAGGTGCATCAGGCCTCAGTCATGGAAAGCATGGGAATTGGAATTCTTTGGAATTGCCAAATGGCAAAAACGCTTTCTGTGTACTAGACCTGAATAAATAAATATATATATATATGTTATTATTATTGTGTTGTGAAAGTATTTAATATGAAGATATCTGGTTGAGGAAAATTCCATTTAAAATTTTCAGTCTTGTATCAGCAGCAACTTTTCTCTCCACCATCGTTTCCTTCATTCTCTCTGATTATATCTAATATTTTCCACCAGGGATATTTTCTCTGAGTTTGCAAAAAGGCAAAGTTGCTGCGAGATCTTTGCTTTCTATTTCCTCAGCTTGTCTTCTTCTGACTTTGATTCCAGCCTGAACATGTTGACTGTCTGTGTTTACCTGAAAGATGGAGATCTTTCTGCCTCTTAGTCGTTAGAAACATCTCACGTCCCTGAGAACTAAAAACCAAACACAAAACAAACAGTTACAAACAGAAAAATCCACAATAAAAACAGGAAATACGTGGTGTATGATAACATATGTTGCTTTATAAAGAGAGATTTATAAAGTGGATATTAATTGGATGAACCTTCATCTAGTGCCACTATCAGGTGAAACATTTTATTTGTAGACAAGAAATATCAAAGTCCATAAAACAGATTATTCAGGCTCCCAAGAGGATGAGCCGTTTTGATTTTAATGACCCATATTGTCTTTCCTCTAGCACCACCCTCAGGACAAACTTTACATCTTAGCTTTAGTTTTGCTCTAAGAAGAGTAAAATCATGCATTTCTTTTTAGCTTAATGCTAATCATGCATCATTTCTTGTTAGCTTAATGCTAATCCTGCATCGTTTCTTGTTAGCTTAATGCTAATCCTGCATTAATAGCAAATAACAATGAGCTTTAATGACACGAGGTGCCAACAAATGAGGTTTTATTCCACAAAGACGCGCGGCTGGATGTTGGAACGTTAAGCAGTCTCCGTGGAAACCTTGGGAGGTCTTTTTTTTTCCCTCCAACCTGAGCCCTGAACCTGCACATTAATATTCATCCATCATCACCCACCCAACTCTCAAATCATCCCACTTCCTCTAGCGGGGAGGACGAGAGAGTGGGGGGTGGGGGGTGGGGGGAGTCATACATAACTTCAAATGCGACCTTCTGGATAATGAATGACACTCTGGTTGGGAGAGTTACAGAGGTGGAATGGGGTGGAGCAGTTTCGGAGGAGGAGGCAGACAGCCGAGCAGAAAGGTTTAGAGGTGTATGAAGCGTTAGAAAGATGAAGGACAGAGATTTTTTTTTTAAAGTCTGTAGCCACACTAGCGCTCCCTTGAGGATGTATTGCTCATTACAGACCAGAAAACAAAGGTGGATGGAGGAAAAAACGGAGAGAGAGCATAATTAGAATGAGATATTAACCAAGAGTCGGGCAAAGGGAGGGATAAATGGTCATTAAAGGACCATACCAATGATTTAGCATGTTTAAGCCCAATAAATACAACCTACATACACGTTATTTACTGACAACCATTTTCCAAAACATAAAACCATATTTTAGTTTTCATGTTATTTTGGCAAATCCACAAATCTTTCAAAATCAAATGTTTAGGTGATACACACACATGGATGTCAAATGTAGAAGGCATGTGTTTTGGAAAATGGTTGGCAGCAACATAACATGTATGGAGGTTGTAATGCAAAATCACCTAAATGCTCCTTTAAAATCATCTGGGTTCATCCTCTGAGGAGGAAGTACTTCCAGGATTATTTTTCATGATATCTCGGAGTTGGAGAAAGCAAATTTCTACCACTCTCATGTTCCTTGAGAATACAGGAAATGGGATATGACCAGATTTCATAGATCGCCAGACATAAATGGCTAAAGCTACATTGCTAATGTGGCTATAAAAATGGGTGAAGGTGGAGGTAGATGAGACATTTTGTGTGTGGGAGGAGTTTTAAACGCAGTTTGTGACAGTTTGATTATTAAATTTATAGATAACACCTTCTCCTCTCTCCAGATCTCTCTCTCTCTCTCTCTCTCTCTCTCTCTCTCTCTCCAGCTTGGCCTGGGGGTCTCAGACAGGCTCAATCCATCTCAGCAGGATCAGACAGCTGACAGACAGCAGCTCTGGTGTTCTGCTCTGTTTATCTTTTATCCCATCTCGTTTATGGCGGGGAGTTGTTGGCGCCTGGCACGCTGCGCTCCTCCTGTACTCCTGTCGTGATTCTTTTCTATGCGGAGGTGAAAAAGTGAGAGGAGGAGATAAAGACTCAGCANTACTCCTGTCGTGATTCTTTTCTATGCGGAGGTGAAAAAGTGAGAGGAGGAGATAAAGACTCAGCAGCGGAGGAGTAATGAAGCAAAGAACGAAAGAAGCTCAGGCTGCGATCACTCAGAAAAACTCGACAGGACTCCGAATACAGAGAATACAGAGTCAGACCAAACAATCAGACCTCAAAAAGACATTTAGTGTGGAATCCTGTGTGAGGATGTTTAATATCCGAGCCTCCGCACTCTCCATATTCTGCTGTGAATGTTCAGATATTCATAATCCCAGAGGATGAACCCTAACATTTTGGTGGCTTTAGCACCATCATCAAGCCACAATTTTCAATCTTTCAAAATCAAATGTTGAGGTGATACATCCACCTTAAAATGAAAGGTTTTGCTGCTAACCTGTATGTCCGAACGTAGAAGGAACGGTTATTTTTAATTACTTGGTAAAAGCGTCTTCTCTTGGGACTATATTCCCTGGTGGAGACATACTTTTTCTCTCATGAAACTCCTTGTTGGACCAGTTAATTTAAGGAACTTTGACAGAAACATAAGAGCAGTGTTTGGTTCACTGTGATGGATTATTTATCTCAGTCGTGTTTCTAGTCTCTACAAGTTGATTTTTATAAACTGGAATAAACTGAAACCAATGGCAGTCAGGAAGGTAGGAAAAACAATTTTAATAGTTACAGCTCCAGTAGCCTGTTTTGGGAAATGGTTGGCAGTAACCTGGATTGGGTTGTATATACTGTATCAGGCTCAAACATGCAAAATCACGGTATGCTCCTTTAAGGATGTCGAATGTATACAGTACATGCAAATCACCCATTAAGACATTAATACCACCATTCTCCTGATGTAATGTTGTTTGTTTCTCAGCGTTTGCACAGATTGTTGAAGAATTCTTTGGGGGGAAACTAACATAAGTGAACCAGTGCTTTAGGGCCAATTAAGACTCCTGCAGCCACTTCCATGGAGTTTCTGGTCCACAGGGGACCCATAGACGCCTCATCCAGACTCCCACTAGCTGCTTTATTTAGTTAAGTGAGGAAATAACGGCAAGGAGGCTGACGAGTTCAGGAGCCGTCAGCAGCCAGACACAATCACATATACAAACCTGTAAATTCACACAAAACAGACAGGAAGTCCAGGATTATAATGGCGATAAATGAGACTCAAAGCCAGAATAGTGGTTCGGAAAATGGGGTTGTGAACACAGAGGGGTCCGTGATACAAACCCAGCAGGTGTGTGTGGTAACGGTGATAACACGGTGTTTTAGTTTTCGTACTGCATGTTTGCTACAGCAAAAAAAAAAAAAAAAANAAAAAAAAAAAAAAAAGTCTCCATTACATCTGAATATTAGCAGCAGGTTTTTGTTTTAATGAAGTGTAGTTATGGAATTAATGGCACGCTAGCTGATGATCCTCTTCCTAATGAATCTGTCTAATCAGATAGAGGAAGTCACGTTACCTAATCAGTACAGGGAATCAACAAACATCTGCACTGAAAACAGGATTTAAATAAAGTCTGTAATTTGTCTTATTCAGGGAAAATTATCCTATCAGGCTAATCAGGATAATTAGTTTGATTTGTCTCGGTAAGTTATTCAGTCTGGAGTTGTTGCAATAATTTTATGCCATTAAAAGAAATCTTACCTCACTGATTATTTTTTTACTCGATACTACTGAGAAACATGATTGTACTACAATTAAAGGACCATACTGATGATTTTTCATGTTTAAGCCCAATAAATACAACCCACATGTTACGTTACTGCCAACCATTTTCCAAAATAAAACCAGATTTTAGTTTTTGTGATATTTTGCCAAATGTCTTAATCTTTCAAAATCAAATGATCAGGTGATTCACCCACCTGAAAATTTAATGTTTCGCCTGCTTGCATAATTTCCCTGGTGGAGACACATTTTCTTTCTTGTAGCTCTGTTGGATTGGTTAAAATAAATTACTTTGACAGAAACATTTTGTAGACGTTTTCTAA
Organism: Lucifuga dentata; assembly: GCA_014773175.1. Classification (NCBI taxonomy): domain Eukaryota; kingdom Metazoa; phylum Chordata; class Actinopteri; order Ophidiiformes; family Bythitidae; genus Lucifuga; species Lucifuga dentata. The sequence goes on along the minus strand of VXCM01003205.1, from coordinate 28,421 downwards.
TAAGTTTCAAATTTCTACAAGTTGATTTTTTATAGCTTACTGGAATAAACTGAAATTAATGGCAGTCTGGAAGGCAGGAAAAACTATTCCAAAATCTACCATAGTAGATTTTGGAAAGTGTTTGGCAGTAATGTAACGTGTATGTAAGGTGTACTGATTGTATATACAAAATTACCGGTATGGTCCTTTAAGAGCAGCTTAGTCGCAGAAAGAGACAATAAGTAGGATTTGTTGCAATTAATATCTCCATTCCACCTCTCTGTTTCCGCCCCGTCTTGACCGTTGTGTTCTTGTTGCTGGTTGTGGTGACATGGCGGCTGGTGATGGCGTAGCACCTGGTATCCTGCCGGCCAGACTGTAATATAAAATGCAACTCCAGGCTCACCAGCAAGTGGCAAAGAGCCTCGACTTCATCGGAATGGATGTATGCAAATCCTGATCCATGCCGGAGTGTTGCCATGGTGCTGCGGTTTGGTTATATCCAACAGGAAAAACACAGAGTTTCCTTTGTTACTTCACTTGGCACAAACAGGAAACTTATACTTTTATACAAGATAACAAGTTCAACATCTCACAGCTGACATATCTATCTATCTATCTATCTATCTATCTATCTATCTATCTATCTATATATCATAACTTGTGCTTTATATCATGACATCGCCGGACTGGATGGTTGTTGTAGTAGAAATGTCATCATTTTGCGGCTTCTGAGGAGGAAAGGTCAGAATCCTTCCTGAACGCTGAACCGGAAAGAGCACGGCGTCCTCCCTCCCTGCACCTTAGCAGCCGCTAAATGATGTCCTCGATTGGATGTATGTTCCTCATTATCTGTCAGACTTCCACTTTGTGAGAGGTTATCGGACAAGGAGCTCTGTGTGTGTGTGTGTGTGTGTGTCTAGGTTGCGGGGAATTGAGGGCACGCCCCCTTCCTGAACGGCCTGATGGGAAGGAAGGAACAGCGCAGTCTAATGGAAGCCAATTACCCAGCCATCACGAGTGGTCTGAGCTACGGCTCCGGTCCTGAGATGACATCAAGGTGAGATGGGAGTGGTGTGTGTGTGTGTGTGTGTTGTTTTCTAAGAAGAAGTTAGAGCTTCAGACCTTCACACTGAGGACATTTTTGTATTGGCTAAGAGATGAAAATGCACTGTGACTGAATAAAACACAAGCAAATGGAGAAAACATATTCACAGTCTGACAAATCACATATGCTGAATTTTAGAAACAGTAAAATACAAGGAAATGGAGGAAAATATTCACCTTTGTGACAACGTAAATTGACAACATAAATTTAGATGAAATGCAGAAAACAAAAGTAAACGTAGAAACACTCCAATATGCAAGAAACATGGAATTGAGTAACCAAAAGGAAATGTTTCCAGGGAAGATAAAATAGTAAACACCAGTAATGTACTGGTTTCTCCAGTAAAATTAAGATTTAAACTATCTATATGTTGATTTTAAAATAGAAGTAAATTTACTGGTTAAATTGATCAGATTTGTGTTTTATGATTTCCAGTATTTTTTTTAATTTTGTACACAGTTGTGTCTCTGTGAAATGAAAGAATGTGATTTTTGTTTTTTAAAGAAAAGTTTTCTCCCCATTTGCATTAATGTACAAAATATTTATTAAATATGATGCATAGATTTAGTAAAGGCAGCATTTTGTCTAAGTTATGGTCATATTTTAGTAAAAACTCTTTATCTTCTTCCCTGACTCAATTTGTACCTGTTGCATTGGAGATAAACTGTTCAGGATCTTAAAAAAAAAAAGAAAAAAAAAAAAAAANAAAAAAAAAAAAAAAAGAATTGTAGCTCCGCCCACTCCTGCGTAATAAAGTGCAGGTGCAGCAGCGGTGACGTCAGCCAGAGCGCACCTTTTCCAAAGCTAAAAACGTTAGCTTTAGTGAAAAAGGAAAATGCATGAAGGACAAATGTAAACTAAATTAGCTCATCAGAAGATTCTGTTTTTTGTGATTCAGTCGGTGAAGATTTGGAGAAAGTTTGTGATCCAAAATTCCAGCAACAAAATGGTGAGTCAACTTTTATGCTAGCAACTTCTCTGTTGCTGTTGTTGTATTGTTGCTGTTGTGTTGTTGCTTGCTGGTTTGTTGTTGCTCTCTTGTTTGTTGTTTGGTTGTTTTTTTTGTGATTTATTGTTGTTTGCTGGTTTTAATTTTGGTTATGATTGTTTGGGGACATTTTTGTATATTAATGCTGAAATTAGTTATAGTCATATTAAAGTATGACTATAACTAAATGTTTTCTCCAACTGTCAGCCAACATAGTCCAGAAAATTTGCTTGTGGATCTCTGGCTGCTAACGATAACGACTCAAACCCTGCTATACTGTTTTCTATCATAAATAAATAAATAAAAAAATAAAAACAACAACAACTTGTAAATCACGAGTACCCGGTTCGACAGCTCATTTTGTGTTCTACGGCAACACGGATTTGTAATTGTAGTGGAAGTGAGTGCGGTCAACAGCGTGAGACAAATTTGGGAGGACATTTGATCTGATCCAGGGCAAAACCAAACAAGGAGGCAGATCGATAATAGCAGCAGCAGCAGCAGCAGCAGCTTGTGCAGAGAATTCAGCAAACTGAGCTGCTGACAGGTAGCAGGCGGCGAAAAAAACATTTACAAATGGGGAACAGGAAGGCGAAATGGCTCCTGTGTTACTGCGGCCGATGGGATGGAACTATGTTATGTTTCCTGTTCAGAAACAGCTGCTGAAGCACAGAGAGCAAAAAGCTGAAAGTTATTCAGAACTTATATGTCAGAACTCTGCAAAACAGCAACTCAGAAATCTCAAAGGCCATGTTCACATCACCGCTGAAATGGCCCAGAGCTGATTTTTTTTTGCCTCCATCTGATGTTTTCACAGCAGTGTGAACGAACCAAATCTGATTTTTTCATATCAGATCTGGGCCACTTGCATATGTGGTCCTAGATCTGATCCACATCCGATCTCTGGCGATGTGACCGCTGTCTGACCGCTCAGATCAGAATTCATGAGGTTTTTTTAATGTCTCACTTCTCTGCGCATGTCGTCATCATTCAGTGTCGGCACCTCATAGCAGCCTGGTAAAAATAAATATGGAGGAGAGTCTGCTAGTGCAGACGAAACGGGACGCACACAGTCCGACATTCGGTTTCAACTCCGCTTTCTCCGCTTTCGCTTTCTTGGGGCCGCCAATGTGTGTGTCTGTGTCTGTCAGTGTGTGTGACAGCAGTGCTGCAGTTGTGTTGTTTTTAAGGCTTGATCGTCCTGCGAAACCTGGGCGGGTCTTCAGGAACCTGGGCGGGCCGCCTAAGTTTCGCATATGTATGGCAAACACTGGCCTGTTTGGACGGGCCGGACTTCGCCGCGGCCTGCCATTGGTGCCTATGAAGCAGACTGTGCTGCTGTGCCCAGAGCGTATCCTGCCATGCGGACTACTTTTTACCAGCACAGCTCAATTTGAGAACCGCTCATCCAAACAACNGTATCCTGCCATGCGGACTACTTTTTACCAGCACAGCTCAATTTGAGAACCGCTCATCCAAACAACTAAATACGTGACGCTGCACGTCTTTGGGTCCTGAGCAATAAACTTGCAGAATATCAGCTTCATGCAGCGCTGGGTTCTAGAGATGTTGGTGCCACAGACAGATTCCTGCCTTTATAGATAGATGAACCAGACAGACTTAAATCAAAATTTTTATTACCAGTTTCAAGGACCAAAAGTGTTTTGTCATGTAGATTTTTCTGATAGTTTCAATAAGACATATTCACTCGCAGCTTTGGTAGGTTTTTGGCAGAAGATTGGTCTGGGAAGGAAAAATAAGATGCAAGGAAGTCAAGAATGTAAATCTGAATCTCCAATGTAATTAATGCCTGATGTAACTATAGTAACTAACACAACTCTCAGGTAAATGTGTAGTAAAAAAGCACAGTGTCTCCTTCTGGAATGTCATGAAGTAAAGGCACAAGGTCTCCCAGAGTGAAATGAGTTTGTTCATGTTGGCGTTTCTCTGTGTTTCTGCCTGGGTACATCCTGTTTCTGCAGCTCTGCCTGCTGGAATGACATTCTGTTCAGGTTCCTCTCCTTTTGTTGCTGTGCTACAAAAGGCCATTGTGGCTCCTGAGTCCTGCCGAACAGGAGAATTGCAGTAACGAGCTGATGGAAAGGCGAGTTCAGCGCCGCTCCTTTCATGATGCCGCCGCAGAGGAGCTTCCAGGACACGGCTCATTTTTTTTCTCCGGGTTTTGGCTCGTTTGAGAGGGAATGATCCCCTCATCCCTCCTCCGTCCCTCGGTAAAGCTGACAGACTCTGTGGAGGAGTCTCTCGCTCTCTCCATCATCCTTTACTTCAGTCGTTACTTCCACTCATCTGTTCATCGCCCTGTGCTCTCTAGTTATTTCCCACCCAGACTCTTCATCTTCATGTCTTTCCCTCCCTCCTCCCTGCTTTCTTTTTATAACGGTCAGCTCTGACTTTGGCCTCTGTCGCTCCATTCCGCTTTCTCAGAGCATTTACATGCACGTTATACTGTGATTACTGTCTGTACCTGATTACTGCAGTAATGCCAGTGAGACATATACATGAATGGAGTTATTAGGATTTTGTGGAATATATATGATGCGTAATTGGAGTATTTTGAAAAGATTCTGGTAGGTGAGGAAAAGAATGCAGAGGCGGCTTGATTATGATGTTTACATGCCCGAATAAATTACATTACAGTCTAATTATTGTGTTTACATGATGTTTTAAAAAAATGAATTTATTGCTTTAAAAGAACAATAAATTTGTTTTTTGAATGAATTCAGGCTGCTCATTCAGACCGGTGATTTTGTATATTTGAGCCCAATAAACACAACCTACATACATATTATGTTACTGCCAGCCATTTTCCAAGACATACTGCTGGAGCGGTAAAGATTACAATTGTTTTTCCTACCTTCCAGACTGCCATTGGTTTCAATTTAGTAGCCATAAGATATATATAAATTTATATATTTAAATCAACGTGTAAAGACTTGAAACACACTTGAGATAAGTAATCCAACATGGAGCTGCACAGAAGAAAATGTATGTCTCTGCCGTAGAATGTAGTCCCAGTAGAAGACGGCTTTTACAGAGAAATTAAAAATGACCGTGCCATGTACAATCGTGTATAAGTGTCAGCAGGTGAAACATTGAATTTTATCACCTGAATATTTGATTTGGAAAGATTAGGAGATTTGGCAAAATAACCCAAAAATTAAAATCCAGTTTTATGTTGGGCAAAGAAAACAGAGGATGAAAATCTTTATAAATACGAAAAGTAAAAGCTACCTGTGAAACACGGAACAGATGAGGCGTTTGTGGGTTTGTGTTGTGCGCTCGTGTTTTCACATGTTTTCTGGCTCAGAGCATCTGTGGCTGAGCTCAGGAGTTTCAGCACTGCCGAGTTTTACAATTCACCAGGTTTTGCAAAACAGTCGCTGACGAGCTGTCACTGACCTAATTATGCAAAAAACAGAGCCAAAAGATGCCACATGTTTAACATGCAGCTGCTGCAGTGAGACAGTTAATCTGGAAAAAACATCCTGCATGACCAGACTGTTCTGCTAAACACGCTAACTAGCTGCTGTACAGGCTTATTGAGAGAGAAAATGAAGTATTAATCTATTGTCTCTGGGGGTAATTCATAAAAACGAGAGTAACGATGCTCTAAATGAGCTCTGTGACAGTTGAAGCTCATTCATAAAGCTTCCCTAATGGTAATCACATTGTCTTGTTATCAACACATTGTTGTCATTGTTGTCAGGTGTGTCTCAGGTAAAAATTCAATGAAGATCAGTGTATTAATGAGCTGCTTCATATTTAAGAGCCATGATTTATCCTGTTTCATCTGCTGTTAAAGGACCATACCGCCATTTTGCATGTTTGAGCCTAATATATTCAATTTTCATACATGTAACGTTACTGACAATCATTTCCCAAAGCATACTACTGGAACGGTGAATTAAAAATGTTTTTCCTACCTTCCAGACCTCCATTGGTTTCAGTTCATTCTGCTATTAAAATCAACTTGTTGATACTGTAAACGTTCTTGGGATAGGTAATCCATCATCACCAACAAGACGTGTATTCAGGTTTTTTTAGAAGTTATGTAATTTTAGTGTTTAAGCACAATAAAAAGCGTGGCGTGAATGTATGCCTCCACCGGGGAATATAGTCCCAAAATAAGACCTGCGTTTATGGAAAAATTTAAAGGACCGTGACTTCATAAGGAAGTCACTACTGTGTAACTATTAGCAGGAAAAACATGGATTTTTAAGGTGGGTGTATCGCTTGAATATTTGATTTTGAAAGATTAAGAGATTTTGCAAAATATCAGGAAAGCTGAAATACTGGAAATGATTGTCAGTTATGTAACATGTATGAAAATTGAATATATTAGGCTCAAACATGCAAAATGGGTGGTATGGTCCTTTAAAGTCCCTGAACAGAGATCAATAAGAATTTCTTTAAAATGTGTTCTGTCTGTGAATAGACAGAACAGGCAAAATGTAAAAAAAAAAAAGACCATAAACCATAAGTGTCCACAAATCTAAAGTGAGGGTCAGGAAGAAGGATGGAGGGAGGCGGGAGCATGAACAGAGAGGAGAAAGAGAAATAACGAGTGCGGGAAGAAAAAATGGTGTGAAGTGAAGGAAATATGGATGACAGGAAGTATATGAGGCAGCAAAATAGAGAAATGTGCAACATGAAGAGAGAGGTGGATGGAGGTGATAAGAGAAAAAAGTCAGCACACCTGGCCAAGGACACGCACACACACACACACACACACACACACACACACTCTTCCAGCAGCATCCATTACATGGGCTGGACAGGCAGTAATGGCAGAGAGACAGAGGAGAACGCTGCACCTATAAACAGCGTAGTAATTACACAAACACACATCGCAGCTCCGCTCGTTATTTATCACAATTCCCTCTGGGTACACGGAGCAAAACGTCCCACCTGGTCTCAGGACAAATGACCAGCAGGAGGAGGAAGAGGAGGAGGAGGAAGAGGAGGAGGACTGAAGTTGGCAACACAAACTGTTTTTGTGAACACGTTGCCCACAAATTCGCTAAAAAAAAAAAAAAAAAAANAAAAAAAAAAAAAAAAAAAACTATCCCTGGTCAGCACGGGAACACGCAAAAAACTACTTCTGACTTTGCTCAAAAGTATTAAAGGACCATACTGGCGATTTTGCATGTTTGAGCCTAATATATTAAATTTTCATACATGTATTACTGACAATCATTTCCCATTTCCAGTAGTCTCTCTCTCTCTCTCTCTCTGTCTCTCTCTCTCTCTCTCTCTCTCTCTCTCTCTCAATTCAAAGAGCTTTATTGGCATGAAAGTTTAAACAAGCAATATTGCCAAAGCATCAGAATATACAATAAACAATAATAATAATATGAGTATTAAGGTTGATATTCATAGCATGTATTTGATTGATAGATATTAATGATATACAATATGTCTCTCTTCATACCTGCGTACGTAGTAACTTTCATTAAGTACAGTTGTTTCTCTATATTTATTTTGATGATTTATTCCTTAAATAAACGTCAGACTGAGCAGACTTTGACTTCCTACTTTAAAAACCATCTAAATGATCCTTTAAAGGGAGGCTGCGGTATCAATTAGCTATTAATTCATCATAATTTTGGCTCATTAACTTCAAATTCATCTTCACATGAAGGATGCGGTAATGAGTGATCAGTCAGGCTATGAGCGATCAGATGCTGCAGTAATTAGCTGCTTGTTTACCAGCATATACCGACTCGTTTACAGGAGAAAACTAATGAGAAGTGACTGATTTCACTAATTAAGATGTTTTTAATTATTGGTAAAGGACTCTGACATGTACAGGTGAGCGTTAGATGTGAATGAACACGTGTGGCTTTGGTAGGAAGTTGTGCGTGTTTTCTGGCCGTGACAGAGAGGTAAATCAGAGCTAAATGGGCGGTGATGCTGCTGAATTAGCAGCCTGGAAATGGCTTTGTTGCAGGATGGATGTTGTGTAATGTCGTTTTTGGGCATCAGGATGAAAATGTCGTTTCCACGTCTCCTCTGAGCCCAACAAACAACAGCTGTGATGTCATGGCAGATGCTCCGGCTGACAGGGTTAAGCTGTCTCTCAACTTTTCTCTATCAGAGAGAGAGAGAGAGAGAGAGAGAGAGAGAGAGAGAGGGAGGCTGTGGGAGGAGAAAAACAAATTAGCCGTTATTCAGACTCAATTTGCTGCATCTGATTATCCTGAACATTTGTCGTCACTTATTTGTTGCATTGTAATCAGACAAAATCCATAATTTGATGGAAATCTGAAAATGGAAAATAAGAATTCTTTGCAGAGTAAAGGCTTTAGGATTCATCCTCTGGGAC
>VXCM01003205.1:0-15000 GCA_014773175.1 Lucifuga dentata | reverse complement strand
TCTCATAAATACATTTTCTTTATTTTATTCTGATGAACTGATAATGATTCTTTTTTTCATAACACTCTGCTGCCACCTAGTGGAAGGTGCAGGCAGGAAAATTCTTTTAATTCCATTTAGGATTTTAAAAAACATATTTGTTGTTAGTTTATTAAAAGTCACTGATAACTAAATACATTAAAATGGGTATTTTTATTTAATATTTTGACCAACATGCTGTTTTTAATCATGACCCAAAGTTTTATTTGTAGAATTATTTATAAATTCCAGTAACGCCTTAATTTTGCCATTACAGGTTTAAATAATTTTTTTAAGTTTGTCTTTATTAACTTCAGTTTTGAGCAAAACTCATCTTTTTATTTTTCATATAAAATGTGTTATACATGTTTATTTTTTCATTTTCTGAATTTCTGTATCAGTAGAAAAGAGTAAATTTCACTGCAGCAGAAAACTTTCATGTCATTATTGATGGAAGTATTTTACATTATCTCAACTTCTATCATCTTAAATCCTCTTTTCTGGCAATTTTGGACAATTTTTATTAGCAAAAATGACCACTTTCTTGTATTTCCTTTCCTTCATTTGTCCTCTTCTTCCTTCCTTATACCCTTCTTTCTCCCCTTCTACCTTTTTCTCTTTCTTTCTGTCCTCATTTCCTGTTCTTCTCATATTCATTTTTCTCCCTATTTTTCCCTTGTTTTTACTTTTTTAACTTAACCTCCTTATTTCCTCCTTCTTGTCTCATTTCTTCTGTCTTTTTCCATCTTTATTCTACTGTATGTAAAACTCAAACTTTCCGCAGAGCCGATTTCTACCTGAAACTTTCTTGTTTTCTGTCCAAACTTGAGCAGAGCAGCAGTAATTCCTGTTCAGGCAGAAATTCTTCAGTTTGTTGTGAAACGCTCATATGAAACTTTAAAATTTCTTGTGGGGTAAAAACAAACAAACAAAAAAACCATAAAAGACTGGCACAGCACAAACATGTCTCAAAGGAACCCACTCACAGGTTGTTTACAGATGATGTTGCGTTTTTTCCAAGCAAAATGCAAGTGATAGGCGGAAGAGACACGAGACTAGCTGTTGTTCAAGCAAAAATGCCGTGTTCGTGCATTGTTTTTGGTTGTACCAGTTGCTCAAATCCAGGAAAAAACATAAATTTTTATCGTGTACCTAGAGTTTGCTTAACCAAGGGTGATGGACGTTGGAAGCTAGTAGCAGCAGGACCGACCAGTGGCGATGTTGGACAGTTTGTCCATCCAGCACTTTGCTCTAACTACTGGCCAAATTGGCATGAAATTTATTGTGGATATTAATGGGACGTCTCTCACATTCCACCCCGTTCACAATCAGGTCAAAGTCTCCACTTGAATTATCTCCACAGGAAATATTAAACTCTAATAGGTCAATTGATTGCGTTTGCTGAGCACATTAATGCCTTCCAGTGGGAGCTACCACTCCATGAGCCTTCAGCGCCTGATGGCATCAACATTCATCAATCAGTGAATTGGTTAATGAGTCAATTAATCAATGAGATGAAATCACATCTATGCTCCCAAATGAATTTTCAAAAAATTTACAACTGGAAAGACTCTGAGAATAGTAACTGATATTAGCAACATTTTTTAGTTTTTAAGGTTAATTATAGCTTGAACTTTATCTTCCATTTAATTTAAAGCATCAAATCAGTATTAAAAACATTGATCAGTTATTGATTGCTGAATACTCGAGTATTTTTACTTTCGGGACTTGTTTCTAGAAACGAGAGATGAGACAAGAAACAGTCATGACAAGTTAGCGAATAAATTTTATTATGCCTGCACAATCTCGCCAAATCCAAGATTAACATATCAAACAATTAAGAATTCATTTCATTCATCCATTCGCATACAAAATCACTATAAAATGGCACTCTGTAAATACTGTTTCCTCATCTGGTTTTTCAACATTCATAAAATAAATCCGCTGATTGTTTCATCACCACGCTCTTGTGTTTAAAAAAAGAAAAATCAGAAAACCGTCACATGTGAAGGAGCAAAAAATGGAGATTTTTAACTTTAACGCCTCACCTGCTCGTTCTGAACAATAAGACCATTTTCTGTCAAAACAAAAAGAAGGTCTGAGAATAAACAAGTCTCATCCTTCGCTTTCACTTCCTCTTTCTGCAGCGTTTTCAAAGCTGTTTTGCATACGTTAATATGCAACTTCATCCCATGAAATGAAGAAAATTTGGCATTATTAAAATATACTAGAATATCATCAGCATATTGTTTAGTACAAGTGTGAGAAAAATTACATTGTGACACTCATACCAGCATTTTTTCTAAAAATGCAGCTTAATAACACTATTCTCAATTATTATGTAACACTTGACAAGTATAAAATATTTGGCAAATTTTTGATCTTTATTTGCTTTTTTGGCACTAAAGACAAAATGCTGATTATAAACTTATCTTTAAAAAATACTTTTAAGTTTGAATTAAATGGCACAAAAGCACAAAATTTTGCAAAGTGCCAACAAAATTGTAACTTGTAAATGTTACTAAAGTTCATTTCGTGTTTAAAACGTTAGCTAAATGCTATGAAATCACTTTCATCTTCCTGCAGAAAAGAAAACATGAGCATCTTATCGAGTCGTTTTGGTTGATAGTTGATTCCTGTTTAAATCTCTGTGCTTGTTCTAAGATGATAAAACTCAAACAGGACTTAACAACAGACAAAAAAATAAATAAAATTTCTGCAGATTTTGGAGATTTTAATGATAATAATCCCAAATTCCCTTGACTTTGTGGTTTTGTTTACTCACGGCGCTCCATCGCTGGATCATCGTTTATGATTCTTTACGTCACTGGATAGAATGTAACTGATGTCGATGTAAAACGTGGTTTGACAGACGTGAATAAGTTTGGCGCTAAGTGTGAACATTCGATTCTGTCGGGTTGAACAGATAAAAAGTCTTTGTGTCTTTAGTGATGCGGGAGGGGGACATGGGGGGGGAGTTGGTATTTAAGGGACGGTGACATGGAAAGGGCTGCCAGGGACGTTCTCGTCCCCCCATTTGACGATGAGGATGTAGCTTCCCTGCTCTTTGACGGTGTAGGTGACATTGTACATCCTGTTGCCCATGTGTTTGACGTAAACCTCCTCGCAGGGCGTCTTCGGCCCGTGAACGCCAACCATCAGCATATTGGTGCCTGCGGAGGAAAAGCAGTTTATTGCTTGAATTTTGGAATTTTGGTCATGATAAATGAGAAAATGAATGTGTTGTTTTATTTATGTTTTTGTTTCTAGATGCGTCGTCCCTCACCTGCTTTGCTGCAGTCCACCGTGAATGCGTTCTTCTGGCCCACGAAGGCTTTGGACAGGCCCGCCCCTCTCGAAATGACTTTACTGGCGTCTGAGGAGAATTTGGGCAGCGAGGCAAAGGCTCCGCCCATTGCTGAGGACTTGGTGACGGTTTCCACGAGAACGGAGGACGTCTCATGCAGACTGTGGCCGCCACCCAGACGAGGACCTACAGAGAGGAACGGATCTAAAGCGTTACGACTTTATGTTTTAGCGTAGTTACATTACTGCTGCAGAGATTAGATCAAAGGTTTGTCGACTAGAAATCTATTTCAGATATTAATTCCAGTTTTATCTGATTATCCTTACGGGCAGCCATTGTTTCCCTTTATTTACATATGAAAATCAATTAGTCTCTTGAAATTTGTTTTAATTGAATGATGCAAACAGCTGCTAATTGATTTCATATCATTGAAATGAATAGAAACTAATGGCTGCCTGGAAGGAAAAAAAACAAATGAAAACATCTGAAACTCTGCAGCGTGTTTGAAAATGATGTTGCCGAGGTAACGACAGGAAGTGTGTGTGTCAGGATGACTCAGGTTTGGTAAAGGTAATTTTACTTTCTAATCCGTTATTCTGATGTTCCAGTTTGATGCTCTGTGACCCACCTGAGACTTTGGCCTTGAAGGGGCTTCCTACGATGTGATGAGGTCCTCCATATTTGATGGAGATGAGATAGTTTCCTGGAGCCATGGGTGTGTAGCTGACCTTGTATCCTTCAGAACATTCCTGACAGTCCATCTTCACCTTGGATGGTCCATCGATGGTCACAGACAGAGCTCCTGATCCGGCGTTACACGTGTTCACGATAAACTCTGATGCCACACCTACACACGAAGGACAAACTTCAATTTTAAAATGCAAGTAAGAAAAAACTCAAACTCTCCTAAAGGCATCTGGGGAATCTTTCTTTGCTGTTTCTAGAGTCAGAGGAGAAGATGGATTTCAGTTTCTTCTCTGCACATCGAGTCTTCGTGCTAAAACTCTTCCTGGATTTGTCTCTTCTGGACGCACAGAGATGAAACCGAAATGCAGTTCCTTTAAAATTCTATGAAATTGCCCTTTAGAAAATAAACAGCTTCATACAGTATGAGTTATGATGTAAAAACACAGTTAAAGCAGGAATAAACTATGATTATTCGTTTCTACCCGTGGTTCCTCCCTCCAGTCCAGGTCCGAAGGCCGACACCATGCCCGGATCTCCGGCCTGTCCGGGGTCTCCCACTCTGATCTTGAAGGGGCTTCCAGGAATGTGGCTGCCATTGAAGCGAACATCAATAGAGTGGACTCCGTTCTCTCTGGGGATGAACCTGATGGCATGCTGGTCTGTAACCATGGTGACGAATCAAATGCATCAGGAAAAAACATTTATCTTCAAATCTGGTGATTTTTTTATGTTATTAGCCAAATTTGGGATCAGCATCAGACTCATGAAATCCTTACAACTACTGCATCAAAAATGGTGAAGTTACACGTTTGGTGTGGACGAATTTTTGTGATTGTAGCTGGTTTAACATGTGAAACATCAGCATGACGGTGTGAAGTCTCACCGCTGTCCAGCTCGGTGATGTAACACTCCTCCATGGCTCCAGACGGGGTGTGGATCTTTGCATCGATCAGGCCTCTGGCTCCGTTCAGCTGCACCGCAAAAGAAGCTTCCTGCCCCACTTTCAGCTCCATCTCCTAACGGAGCACAGCATCATTATAAAGCAGCAAACATTAAAACAACATTTAAAAGACAATAAGAACAAAATAAAGCAACATTTAAAAATGATGAGTAAAATAAGATCAAATGAAAAAAATATTAAAAAGATAAAATAAGATAAAATCAAATAGAATAAACTATAGTGCAGTTACAGTGTGGAATTTATATGTATAGTGTAGAATTAAATATCTGCACTGAAAGTCAATCTGGGGCCCCAGATTGAATTTAATTTGGTTTAATTAAAGGACCATACCGGTCATTTTGCATGTTCGAGCCACATATGTTCAATTTTCATACATGTAACGTTACTGACAATCATTTCCCAAAGGATAAAACCGTATTTCAGCTTTCCTGATATTTTGCTAAATCTCTTAATCTTTCAAAATCAAATATTCAAGTGATACACCCACCTTAAAAATCCATGTTTCTCCTGCTAATAGTTACACAGCCTTATGAAGTCACGGTCCTTTAAATTTTTCCATAAACGCAGGTCTTATTTTGGCACTGTATTCCCCGGTGGAGGCATATATTCACTCCACGCTTTTTATTGAGCTTAAACACTAAAATTATGTAACTTCTAAAAAAAACCTGAATACACGTCTTGTTGGTGATGATGGATTACCTATCCCAAGAACGTTTACAGTATCAACAAGTTGATTTTAATAGCAGACTGAACTGAAACCAATGGAGGTCTGGAAGGTAGGAAAAACATTTTTAATTCACCGTTCCAGTAGTATGCTTTGGGAAATGATTGTCAGAAACGTTACATGTATGAAAATTGAATATATTAGGCTCAAACATGCAAAATGGGTGGTATGGTCCTTTAAAAGCAGAACTAAGAAAAGTTTTAAGCCTGGATTTAAAAGAGTTTCTAGTGGAGCAGATCTGAGATCTTCTTTAAGTTTGTTACATAACAATAAGAGCAGGAAGAAAAAGGACAAACAGCTCTTTCATCAGCCGAAATGTAGAACTGGAAACGAGCTGCGACTGATAAAACTACTGAGAGAGCAGATAAGAAACATATTCTATGTGTCAGACATACTGATATATATTTGCAGCTGTTTTTTTTTTTTTTTTTANTTTTTTTTTTTTTTTTTTAATCCACGCTCTCAGTTTCACCCACGTGGGATATTTCAGAAAAGTACTGTTTTTTGTGGAGCTTTGTGAGGATAAAATGTAAAGAAAAAAAGATGCTTTTTCAGTCAGCATGAGCTCAAAGTGAAGATTTGATGCCTGAAGCAACAACAAGCTCAGAGATCAGAGGCCATATATGCATATAAATACACAGCAGGAATATCTGCAGGCTGCTGCCAGATGTCTGCACCCATAATAAATCTATTCATAGCAATCAAAATGTCACCTTTAATAAAGAGGATGACACATGAGTGGAGTTAATGTGAGTTTGTATTTCATGTGAGATGAGACTCTTCATATATTTGTGACCTCGGTGACTCAGCTGGGCTATAATATATTTATTTAACCATCTGAATAACATTTTTCATCACCGACTCGCTGCTTATAACAGAATCTGTCCTGAGTGCATTTCTGACCTTTTAATATTTATTTAAGACTTTGCTATTATTCATTTATAGATGATCTTTACAGCTAGACATAGTGTAAAATACAGATTTTTCGTATTTATTTTAAGACAGCCAATGGTACAATATATTTTTTTTTAGTTAGTTGGAGCTTTTGATTTCGTTCTATATTATCGTTATGTTTTTGCTTGCTTTGATCTCTGAAAACATTAATTGAAAATTTCAAACTTTGAATGTATTTTATCAGATATGAGCTCCAGTCTCTGTTAAAGATTCAACTCAGTTAGTTTTAGGCTTATTCCACCTGATATTAATTTGCATTTTGAAGTGTTTTTAATGAATTGTGTGTGTGTGTGTGTGTGTGTGTGTGCGTGTGTGTGCGTGTGCATATTGTGACCTGCAGGCTGGTGATGGTGAGGCGGCGAGCGTCATCAGATAAAGTTGCGATGGGGACGATGAAAGGAGAATCAGGGATGTGCTCATCGTTGAATTTAATGGAAACCTCATAATCCCCTGAAAAACACAACATGTAATAATATTTTACAACCTGGGATGTATTTTCATAATTTTGCCCGTCATTCCTCGTGATTCTAACAGCATTTTATGGTTTTCCACCATTTTGACCACCATCATTTGTCTGGAGTTTGTGTTTGTGACTCACCCGGCTCCTGAACCACGTAGGCCACGCCACAGGATCCGTCCTTCCTGTCCTCAAAGCTGATCTCGGCTTTGCTGGGTCCCTCCACAGCAATGGACAGACCTCCAGCTCCGGCCTCTCTGGTCCAGATGCTGAACTCAGCTGCAAAACAACACGCAGACACACACGTCACGCTGACCCTCAGATGAAATGCTTTTAACTGCATTTCCTACGATGGCCACTAGTGCAGCACTTCAGTAAATAGATTTACTGAAGTACTGCAGTAAATATACTTACTTCTCACACTCGTGTTAAAAGTTAAAACAGACATTGAGGACTGAAATCTGTTTTCTGACACATGATTTACCTGGAATCCCTGCCACTCCTCTGTCCAGGCCGGTGCCTCCAGCTCGGACCTTGTGGGCCCCGCCCTCACCCAGCGGCCCCACGGTGAACTGGAAGGGGCTGCCAGGGACGTGCTGACCCCGGTATTTGACGTTGACGGTGTGCGCTCCCATCTCCTGTGGGATGAACCTGACGCTGTAGGTGCTGTCCTCGCCTTTGATGATCTCGGCGTCCTCAGTCTTTCCCCCGGGACTCGTCACCTGAGCCGTCATTTCCTGGTTCCCTGACTCACCTGACAGGATGAAGAAGAAGAAGGAAAAAGAGGAACAAACATCAAATGAATTTGAGGTCAGAACAGTTTTGAACCAGAGGGAAGCAGCAAATCCACACGGTTCTTAAGCTGGTTCTCATTTACAAGACAGAGGTACATGAACACACACACACACACACACACACACACACACACACACACACGCACACGCACGCACACACACCCTCTTGCAGCTGTTGTCTGCCAGCTTGCATCCCGCTGAAGCCGGTCAGGTTCTCCCTGGGCAGGAAGTCTCCGAAAACATCCCTGAAGGGGTCTCCGACCTGGGTGCTCTCCTCCACACGGACCTCCCTCTTGGTCTCGCCTCCACGGGNGAAGGGGTCTCCGACCTGGGTGCTCTCCTCCACACGGACCTCCCTCTTGGTCTCGCCTCCACGGGTTTTGCTGATCTCCGTGCGCTCCGTCCTCGTGTACGTGTGGCTGCTGTGTGTGAACGTCCGGGTGAGGCGTTCCTGAGCGGAAACCATCTGAAACCAGTTGCCTATAGAAAAGACGGAGGAAGAAGCCAGGGAGGAAGCAAGGAAGGCAAAAAGGAAGAGGAAGTGAGGAGCAAAAAGGGCTTTGAAGGAGGCAAAAGAGGCTCTGAGGAGCGTTCAGAGCAATGAGGGAAGCAAAGAGGACAGACAGAGCCACACTGGAGGAACCTGTAGGTTTTGTGTTCTAAGTTCCCACCTGGTATTTTCAGGTTGAGGTCACAGGTGCTTCCCACTGTGGCGATGGAGGGAGCCTGACGCTTCCTGGTGATGCTCTCCTTCATCCTTCCCTCACCAAATATCTTCACCGTGAACGGACTCCCTGTTTAGACAGAATAACCCAAACTGAAGTGCTGAAACAAATCTTAATGGATCCCAGTAAGCACTTTAATTTGCTCGTTACTGTTGAAATGCTTCCCTGCTATCAGCTGTTTAGCTTTGCATTTCCTCATTAGGCAGCCAGAACAAGAAGGCGTTATTTCACACCTGGGACGTGCTGGTCAGCAAACTTGATGTTGATGATGTAGTTTCCAGGCTCAGTGGGGCAGTAAGTGACCTTACACGTGCCGTCATCCACATCCTCACAGTTGATGTCCACCTTACTGGGACCCTCGATGGACAGACCCAGACCTCCATAACCTGAGAGACGAAAAAAAACTCAGCATTTTCTTAAACATCCTTCATTTAAAAGCGAAGTAAAGACATACATGAAGTTTTCGTTAAACTTGCCTGCATTCCTGGTGTCGACGATGAACTCGGCCACCTCGAAGGTGTGACCCTCCACCAGCCCCTGACCAGAAACCTTCACCTTGCTGGCGTCTCCGATCTCTGACTGGCCCACCATGATCTTAAACGGGCTGTTGGTCACATGCTTTCCACTCTTCTTCACGCTGACCACGTGTTCACCCACCTCCTTTGGTGTGAAGGAGATACCTGAGGATACGAGATACACCACAAAATCAGAAACATGTTTTGATGTGTCATTTTATTCACACTTTTTAAGTTTTGTGTGAATTTTAACCTAAAAAACAAACTATCATCTTAATAAGTGTTGTTGCTACTAAACTGCTTTTATCTTTCATATTTCTTCTTATTTTTTCTTCCTCCAGACATGTTTTTCTACAACCTCATACTTTGGCCCCATAGATATGGGGTCATGAAGACACAGGGCCAAACCTAGCAACCACATAGTAAAATCTTATCAACTGTCCTGAACACCCTACCAATTACCTAGTTGCCCCAATAATTACCCTACAACCACTTAATGCCAGCCAGCAACCACCATGAACACTCAGAACTCCTTAATAACCACCCTGAAATACTCTAGAAACCACCTAGTAAAACCATAGAACTGTCCCAAACACCCTACCAATTACTTAGTAATTACCCCATGATCACTTAATGCCAGCAACCACCATGAACATTCAGAACTCCTTAGTAACCACCCTGAAATGCTCTAGAGACCACCTAGTAAACCCTAGTGACCGTCCCGAACACCCTACCAATTACAGCAATTACCCCACAACCACTTAATGCCAGCCAGCAACCACCATGAACATTCAGACTCCTTAGTAACCACCCTGAAATACCCTAGAAACCACCTAGTGACACCCTGGCAGCCACTCCTTTAAGTATCTGACCGATGTGTCGGTTGGGAAGCCTCTTCAGCAGGCACGGCTCCTCGTTGCCGGACGGCGCTCTGATGGTCGCTGACAGACTGCTCAGGTCCGTCTCCATGATCTTCAAGGAGACATCTGTTGCCGTGCCAACGTTGAGTTGAGACGTCCTCATGGAATCATCGCCTGCCAATCAGGTACGGACAATTAAAATAAGGAAAAGCTAGAAAAGCAGCCACACACACACACACACACACACACTCATACGTACCGGTGATCTTGGCGGTGAAGGGGCTGCCCGAGATGTGTTTGTCATCGAACTTGACGATGATGTTGTAATCTCCAGGTGCGGTGGGCAGGTAGGACACGGTGCAGGTACCATCTTTGTTGTCCTTACAGCTGATTTCTGCTTTCGATGGACCTTCAACAGCCAGAGATAGACCACCTGCAGACAGAGAGACGAAGAGGAAGAGGATGAGCGGAGAAAAAAATTCTAAAAAAACCCCAGAAAAGACACAAAAACAAAGCAACAGTCGGAATACGTCAGGTTACCTTCACCAGCGTCCTTGGTAACAATCGTGAAAGCGGCAGGTCTGTTCACCACTCCGTGACTCAGACCGGGACCATACGCTGTCACATGACCACTATTTATAGCATCAACGTAGAACTGGAGGGGACTTCCTGTTAGAGGAAAACAGAAGAAACTCAATAAGAGGCTCTGCTGACCTTCATCATTTTGAACGCTGTATGTCAGGATCGTGTTTGTGGTTACCGGGGATGTGGTTTCCGTCATACTTGATGTCCATCTTGTGCAGGCCTCTCTCGGTGGGTGAATACTTTACGGTGACGGTGCCGTCCTTGTTGTCGGTGATGTGGGGAGAAGCGGTTCGACCAGAGGGCATCCGCACTTCACCTGGTGGCCAAAACACAAAATTACTAACGTCAGTTTATCCTTCCACCATGACTGTTATCTTATGTTGATCTAAATATTTCCTCCTGGTTTGCTGACGTCTTCTGAAGTGCTGAAGAGTCTCATTTCAAACTGAAATCCAAATCCATGGCATTTTCTTTTGTACTGTACCTACTATGAGGATTTAAGAGGACCAATATTTAGTGAACATTTGATCAAAATCCAGAAATATTTTGATGGAGTGATGATGAAAAACTGGAATTGCTGAATTAATTGCTGTTTAATTTTAAGGTTTAAAGTTGGCTAATTTTGTCTCCACAGCCTGGAAAAGAAGGAGAGAGTTTGTTTCTTTAATATGTCTAAAATCTTGTGTGATGTTCTTTTATGGATTTAATTTCACAGTGTACAGGAAATTCTTATTTGTTAATTAGTTTTGTTTGATGAGGTTTAGTATCACTTTATCTGTGGAACCTAGACCATACTGGATCCGGTATGTATGAGAAAGTGGTGTCTTGTAAGCCCATGTGGGCGGGGCATAATATAAGCATGACGCAATAACAAACAAATTCATTCATTCATTCTATATTCCTGCAAAGTGACTGGTCTCATGTCAGAATATGCTCCCTAACATTCCACAATATGTCGGAATATGCTCCCTAACATTCCACAATATGTCGGAATATGCTCCCTAACATTCCACAATATTCCAGATGTCATGATTTGACATATTTGTCTTAAATGAAATGCATTTCCCTCAAAGATCAACATAGAAACAGAAATCTTACCTGTGATCTCTCCTTTCTGCACGGTGAAGGGAATGACCAGGCTGAAGGGGCGGAGCACAGGTTCCATCCCGTCCACAGGGGCGATGGGCTCCTCGGTGGCCTAAACCAGAGCCAGAGAGGAGGAGCATTAGCTTGGCCTTTTGAATTCTGGGATATCGTCCAGGAGAAGAAGCGCGGAAGCGGAATCACAGCAGGTACAGGAGGACAGATCCAAAGTCAAAAAATAGACTGAGGCGATCAGTGGCTAGATCCACAAAGATCTGTTAGATCTGCTGTTTGTTGTTAGATTAGATAAAATGCTGCATAAAGTAACGTTTTATTTTTACTCTCAGATACCCAAATTAGTATCAGTTTCAAAAAAATCCAGGATCAGGCAGGCTTTACTGTATATGAAAATCTGAAAAGCTTCTACAGCTCTAAACATAGAGCGAGGAGGATTGAGACTCCATTTATCTGCTGTTTAAAACGCTGCTCTAACTTCAGTCCGCTGATGTTTCTCTAAATGTCTGGTGGATGAGGCTGAGTTGCTTGGGTTCAGCTACGTCCGTGGAACCGTCCCATTGATGGACGTGTCTGCCACTTAATAATAAATGCAGCTTCCTGTTCCTGCAACAGTCAGAACTGAACAAGCCTTTAAAGGATCATACCGACCATTTAGCATGTTTGAGCCTAATATATTCAGTTTTCATACATGTAACGTTACTGACAATCATTTCCCAAAGCATAAAACTGTATTTCAGCTTTCCTGATATTTTGCAAAACCTCTTAATCTTTCAAAATCAAATATTCAAGTGATACACCCACCTTAAAAATCCATGTTTCTCCTGCTAATAGTTACGCAGCCTTATGAAGTCACGGTCCTTTAAATTTTTCCATAAACGCAGGTCTTCTTTTGGGACTATATTCCCCGGTGGAGGCATACATTCACTCCACGCTTTTTATTGAGCTTAAACACTAAAATTACATAACTTCTAAAAAAACCTGAATACACGTCTTGTTGGTGATGATGGATTACCTATCCCAAGAACGTTTACAGTATCAACAAGTTGATTTTAATAGCAGAATGAACTGAAACCAATGGAGGTCTGGAAGGTAGGAAAAACATTTTTAATTCACTGTTCCAGTAGTATGCTTTGGGAAATGATTGTCAGTAACGTTACGTGTATGAAAATTGAATATATTAGGCTCAAACATGCAAAATAGCTGGTGTGGTCCTTTAACATGAACAGCAAAACATCTTCAAGCTAATTTTTTCTGTCCGCTAAACATCCGACACACACTGCAAATTTATGAAATAATCTGTCTTTGTGAAACCAGCCTCATGGCAGACAAGTGCAAATTAAACATAGCGGCTTCATGCTGAGCCGAATTCAGCTGAGATACAAACACGGTCCATCAGATATAAAGGCTGAAAAAAAGGGCGGAGGAGGAGGAGGAGAATGCAGATGCTGCAGTGAAACAGAAGGTTTGGAGCTGAACGGTGTTTTTTATACCCAGTGAGGCGGGTAGCCCACATAGGGCGCATACACCTGCTGTAACTGAAGCTGGTCACATGGTTCCTCTATTATAGGGACGGTGTCACTGGCCTATAGCAGGAGCACACACACACACACACACACACACACACACACACACACACACACACACCGTGCACGAACATCAGAACACAGCAGTCAGACGTTTACATGCACGCTGCACTCTGATTAAAGCAATAAGCCAGTAAGACATGTTCCTGGGTGCAATTAAAAGGATTCTGCAGTTTTCTGAATATAAATGATACGTTATTTAATCAGAGTATGAGGAGAGGAAACGTGCAGAGGCGACTTCCTCTAATAAAAAGCTTTACTTGCCTGAATAAATCGATTTACAATCACATAATCTGGGTATGTCACTCTAAAATTATTCAGATTTATGCTAATTTCAATCTCATTATGGTGTTTAAATGATGTTTGAATAACTTATTTATTGCCTTAATCTGAGTATAATAGAAGTTTAATGTGCATGTAAATGTACTGAGAGAAGTCACTGCAAAAAAGAAAATCTCAGTCATAAGTCATTTTTACCTGTTATTGAGTCCTAAAAAGTCTTATTTTTTCATGGTCACAGGGACATTTTAGCCAAAAACAAATTACTCAAGTTACTTTAAGTCTAGTACTCAGCTATAAAGGGTTTGTTAAATTTATTCTTAATTGATTTTTTTTTTTTTTTTTTTTTTTTTTTTTTTTTTTTTTGCTTTTCAAGACCTGAAACTAACTTTTGTGTCTTTACCTGATGGTCTTAATTGTGTAGTAATTTGAAAATAAATACACTAAATACATCCATAAATCATGATGTTAAATATACATTTATAATGTTGGAAAATCATTTAAAATCCACTCAAACAACAAAACAACAACACACACTAACATAGGCGATGTCTGCATGTGTGTGTGTGTGTGTGTGTGTGTGTGTGTGTGTGTGTGTGTGTGTGNGTGTGTGTTACTCACCACCACATGGAAGGGGCTGTTGGGAATGTGTTCCCCTCCAAACCGGATGGTGATGACGTACTTCCCGGGCTCTGGAGCCGTGTAGTAAATGTCAAACGTCCCGTCCGCGTTCTCCACCACATCCACGTCCAGCTCTGCTCCGTCAGGGGTCGACACCTTGCAGGNCCGTCCGCGTTCTCCACCACATCCACGTCCAGCTCTGCTCCGTCAGGGGTCGACACCTTGCAGGTGACTTTACCTTTCCCAGCAGCCTTTGCGTCTACCGTGATGACCGTCTCCTCTCCTATCTGGATGGTGGGGCCAATACCTGAACCTGCCAAGATGGAGGATTCTCGACTGTGCTGGCATTTCAATGGAAGGTCAAAAATCAAATACCTTGACCATCTCCCATTTCTGTTATAATGGAAATGCTGCAGTTTTTTTTTTTTATTACATATTAAAATTATTNCTCCCATTTCTGTTATAATGGAAATGCTGCAGTTTTTTTTTTTTATTACATATTAAAATTATTCTGTAATGTGCATTTTGCATGTTTGAGCCTACTATATTTAATTTTCATATACGTAACGTTACTGACAATCATTTCCCAAAGCATACTACTGGAACAGTGAATTAAAAATGTTTTATAGTAAAGTAACATGTATGAAAATTGAATATATTAGGCTCAAACATGCAAAATGGGTGGTATGGTCCTTTAAGTGTTTATTTATGCAGTACAAAAGATTCTTCTTCTTCTTTTCCTTTCGGCTTTCCCTTCAGGGGGCACCACAGCGAATCATCTGCCTCCATCTAACCCTATCCTCTGCCTCCTCTTCTCTCACACCAACTA
>VXCM01003204.1:30830-80716 GCA_014773175.1 Lucifuga dentata | reverse complement strand
GAGGAGGCAGAGGATAGGGTTAGATGGAGGCAGATGATTCGCTGTGGTGACCCCTGTAGGGAAAGCTGAAAGGAAAAGAAGAAGACCACAAGGAAAGGTGTTTGCATGGAGCATAGTAAAAGTATTTGACAGGACCAAATGCAGGAGGCCTGTGGTTTTACCCTCTCAGCACAGAGCTGTCAGGATCATTTGGCCCAGACTCTGGTTTGCAGTGAGATGCATTGTCAGCAACTCAAACGTTGCATTTAGCTTTTATTCCCAAAGGAAAGACTGCCAAAATTACAATTCCCTAAAAGAAGCAATAAATGAAAAGTTTGTTTATTCAAGCTCTGGCTTGTGAATATAGAAGCTTTAGCTGAAGCACCGAGGCCGAGCTTGTTATCTTAGTCAAACTTTTGTTTCCCTTTGCTAAATAGATCTGATTAAAGCTGCCCTCCTTCTGATGCTACAAATCTGTCTGATGGAAAGGAATTAGACTGGTGCATATTTACCTCCCTGCAGACCCAGTGCAGAAAAATGGAAAGAGCAAGCACTTTATCCACTAATGAACCTGAGATATTCACAGTGGTGCCTCTTATAAAAAGAATTGAAAATTTATATTTTTTCTGCCTGAGGGCGCTGTAATGTCACAGCCCTTAGACCCAGAGAAAAACACTCCAATCAGTTCAAAGCATCCTCCAACTGTCAATGATGGTGTGCAGAAGGAAACAGAGAGAGTGGATAAAGTGTTACACATCTGTATTCATAGGACAGTGTTGCTCCTGTGGTTTTGACATGAATATTATTTTTGCATTACTTTTGTAAGCTGAGCTTCAAGTCACTCTAAAAAAGGAGACTAAGATATGTGGAGGTATGGAAGTCACTGTGTAGCTTTTGTGCTTTCTCTTTTAGAATACATTTAGAGATTTTCCAAAAAATGCCAAAATTTCATTTACAAACAGAATGATTTCTAATATCTCCAGAATATTTCTTGGTCACTGCCAAATGCTGTGTTTTATTGAATAACTCTTTATACAAGCTCAGGCAACAAGTTTGCGCCCAACAGAAAACAGACTAAAGGCCATTACACACCAGACGTGAATAATTTGTGCGAATATTTTGCACATGAATACATCAAGGATGGAGTTTTTCACTTGACGAAATTGCGGCATTTATTTTTTCGGATCAAGTCAAATTTTTCCAACTTTTTGCATGCAAATATCATTGGACCAGTCAAAGTATTGTTTGCTGGTTACATCACACTAAGAGCATGAAACATGGTGGATTGCCTGTTTATGTGTCAGAGAACTCTGACTATGTGATGAAACAGACACAATAACAATCATAGACAACAAGTATAAAGACAACATAGCTTCACTGTGACAACAGTCTTAATGAACATTTACCTGTGGTTGTCCTAAAGAATGTCCAAAAGGGGCCATGATAAAGCTTTAATTCCTGTATCAAACAGGATCCGCCTTCTTCATATTTAGAATCCCCCCAACCCGCCAATCCCCCGTGCACTTTTTGTAAGTTAACAGGTCCTCATCACTTGTTGCTGACTCAGTTTTTTTCGTTGTGCGTTTTTTGGCATGAATCCATACAAATATTCACGAAAATCGCACCACATTTGGTGTGATTATATTTACAGGAACAAATTTGCATCTGAAAATTTTACACTTTCGTGTCGTTTATTCACGTTGCTCTCGATTTTTGCCTTAACTCTACCCACAGCTAAAACTTAGCTTACACAGAGACGATTCCTCTCATAGCAAAACAAAATCATCCAAACTCTCTGGACCCTTAGTTATATCCTTCTGTTAGAGGCGTAACTCTCCCCTCAAACTAAACCCTCCTCATAACCAAGTAAACCAGTCCAATCAACTTGTACTTTTACTTGTACTATGTAACTAAACTATCTGTATATGGTAGAGGTTTATAGCAGTGGCTTTCACTGGTGGTATATCAAGAAGGGAGTCATTCTTTTGTTCCCAGCGTCCTATGTTCCCCAGCTCTGTATAGCACAATAGTACATAATGGGTTAGGGTTACCCTGTTAACATACCATTAATGTGTATTAACAGAATATTGAACTGGGGAACTTAGGACCCTGGGAAGATAGATACGCTCCCTCAAGAAGCACCATTAGTTTTGGATATAACCATTAGCTACCTCCTAAGCTAACTGTTAGCTAAAAATGCTATGTTAACTGCTTATGTAACATTTAAGTTATGAAAATAGACTATATGCTTGTAACTGAAATGTCAGCAGCCAGGTCAGGGTGTGATTTTTAAACTTTTTTTGTGCTACTTAGACTGGTTATGAGCTTCTTTATTGTTGTGTCATTTCTACTTAGCTATTCCCTCATTTGTGTGTTGGAAAGGGGTCAAAGTTGAATTTGGTTGAACTTTAGTTGAGCAGCAAAGTGGAAAATCCAAGTTGGCGTGCATGCACTGCTCAAAGTAGCGCCACCATGATGTTGAGAGGCACCATGTAATTCCACAGAAAAGACCAGACCACCCAGTGCAGCACAAATTTACCGCTGATTATGTGGAAGCAAACTTGCTGGTTTGTTGGTGAGGTGGTACGTAGATGTTTTGGTTTGCTCAGAGGTGGTTTTAGCCTTTTTACAGCAAAATGAGCTTCATGTCACTGGACGATTGATTTCAAATTATGTGCATTGGGAGTTATGAGTTGTCAATTTTTTGATGCCAAGTTCAGATCATTTGTTTTGGAGATTTGCTCCTCTATCCCACCTATTAAATTATGGATGAGCAACAATTTCAAATTCTTTCAGTTCACAGGAGTGTCTCTGATGCATCTGCTAACAAAGTATCCCAGCGACAATTAACTTCAGCAAATGCATCACAACCACACTCATATTGATTCATTATCAAAGACTCATTATAAATTATGTCAACCCATCAGAGGGAATCATTATAAAAATAAAGCCATTCTGACTGATCCCAAGTTTTCTACAGAGAAGCATATTTCTTCTTATGGGAATGGCTAATGTTTCCATTTATTTGATGAAAGTGGTCGCTAAACGGATTTATGAGCAAAACAATCAAGCCCATCTCACACCAGGGCTTCTTCATCACTTAAACCAATGTATTAAAAAAAAAAAAAAAAAAAAAAGCCCCAATCCTTAAAGGCTTTTGTGGCTGTAGAGGGTCCAGAAATTAAGAAACTCTATAACATCACAAGGATTAGTTCCTGTTGGTGCCTGCCTGTATCAGTTTGATTCCTCACCTCAATCAGTTCTCTGGTGTTTGTGATTACCTGCCCTTTTGGATCTGTTTACCTGCTTGACTATTTACCAGTAAGTGAATCCCGACCATCTGCCTGCTCTGTAATTTTAATCATACCTTGAGTAAAGACTGTTCATTTACATTTACCTGTCTATTTACCTGCATTTGAGTCCTCCAACCCCATAGCCCACCGTGACAAAATCAATATACTGTATACCAACAAACACAGATGAGACGAGAGCATTAAAAAAAAAAAAAAANTTAAAAAAAAAAAAAAAGATCATTGTGACTGGTATCTGCAAATTTTTGGGACCTGAAAGTGCAGTCAACGAAAACACGTTGAAAAGATTTAAGGGAATCTTATATTAGCATAATATTCTCAAGCAGGCAATCAAGCAACAACAGAGTCTCCAGAATCATGCTATTAGAACACTTTTGTCTTATTTCATTTACTGGAGTTCTTCTTTTATTTTGTAAGGCACATCCAGCTTACTTGGCAAGGAAAGAACAAGAAAGAGAAAATAGGCTCATTGTTCTGCTTCTGTGCTGCTTCAGGCTGATCATAAAAAGTGGACTGTACTAATGTCTTTCCTCTCTGTACATATTTCAAGACTGAATTTCAAGCATTTTAAGCATGACAATATTTTGCACTTAAACAGACAAAATAGAATTAAACCTTAATATTGCTTTGTAATTAACAGGAACAGTAATGGAAAGATTGTTTCCCATTGTGGTTTTTACTGCAGAGTTAAGTGCCAATTCTGTCAGGGGTGTGTGTGTGTGTGTGTGTGTGTGTGTGTGTGTGTGCGCGCGTGTCTTTCATCTCTGGATTCACTTGTAAACATGGGCTGTCTGACAGACAAAAATGAATCATTTGGAGAACAATCAGTCTGTCAGACACACAATGTTTTCTGTAAATACTGAAATAATCAAAACTACATTTAGGGGATGAGTGAGGTCAAAGCCCATCATCTTGCTTTTAACTTTTATGGAAGTGAAGAAGAAAAAACTTTTCTTTTTGTTTCTTGTGGAACTGAACAGGATTGGAAAATTGCTGTAGAAATTAAATTGTGACAGCATCCATTCTTCCATTTATTTGCCTGCTTTGCTTTTGGCACAAAGAATTTAATCTCTCTTTTTTTTTTTTGGCCTCTAACTGGAATTATGACATTTATTTTCTCATTCAACACAGACACAATAAACCATCAATGTCAAAGTGAACCTTTGCATTTTAATCTTTAAACCTTGGTTTTCTTGCAGAACATTTTTTAAAAGAGGACTATGGCATTTTGGCCTTCAATTTTTTATTTTTTTTTTAAGAATGGCTCATGACTGATCTAATTTAATCTTTTGTAATATTATTCAGGTATTAACACTAACTACTTGTACAAAAACAGCTTTTATCACTTTATTATTAATGAAAATCAATTATCTGCATAAAATCTCATCATGAGAAGAAAAAATGCTTCTAGTATAGTAAAAAAAAAATACTTCTAGCATAGTAAAATTCAGCCATAATAACTGAAAACTGTAAGACCTTTGATAGATCCCTCAGTATTCCTTAAGTCTCAGAATAAAATCTCTCAAATTTTTCTTAATTTCCTTAATTTTAGTGGTTTAGGTGACAAGCTGCTTAAATAAACATTAAATTAAGGGGGTTACAGCACTTAATTAATGTAAGATTAGCAATTATGGTTTCCATGTTGTTTGTTACAGATCAAATTCAGTTGATTTACCGCTTAAAGTCGCTCAATGCTATTCCATGTTAATTTTAATATATAATGTTTAAGGGGCTTTTAAGGATCAAAATTAATTGTTTCCATTCCTGAGTAAATGTAAAGCAAAACTGAAAAAGGATCACAGAAACTGTAGGCTTATCAGAAAGTATATTAATGGTTTATACTAAAAACTGTGAGGAAGGACGTTGGAAAGTAATGAATTCTGTGACATGAAAATGAATAATGTTTCAGTTATCATTTTATATTGAAGTGAATATGAAATGAACACAGGTTGACCTGTGAAAATTGATAACATCCCATAATGGGCCTACAGTTAAAAAAAAAAAAAAAANTTAAAAAAAAAAAAAAAATGATGAAGTAATCGCCACCAGGCCTTTATTGTACTTTTGATAATCACACCTCATACATAATGTTAATAATAATGAGAAAAATTAAGGGTGCAAATCACCCCTACAGGCTCTAAGATGCCAACCGAGAATACAATTTCCTTCTCATAACCTGCGTCAAACATGCTGGTGAGATGAAAAAAGAGTTAAGAAGCAGAAATATAGAGGGTGAACCAGGAGACCTAACAATGCAAACTATGGTATTTCCTGTCTTCTGTCTCTAGTATAAGATACAAATGTGACAGGAAGTCATTGTAAGAGGTTAATTACAATTACATTATATCTGATATTACTGACATGAAGTCAAACACATTATAATTGGTGTAAGAGAAAAGCAACATCCATAAAATACATAAAAAACATAAACTGAAGGACAGAAGAGACACAAAGGAGCTACTGTTTTCCAGAAAGAATACTGCCTCTATTCTGCATCTACCTGTGTCCAGTCAGCATATTCTTAAAAAGAACCAAGCCGTACGGCATGGTGTCCGACCACATCAGAAAGTAGCCATGTTTATATCTGTTGCCTGTACTCAAAGGTGGGGTAAAGATCCTGCCATAATGGAGAGCGGAAGGGTTAACATTGTGTCTGTAGTGTGATTAATCATATAAATGGAGATAACTGCACACACTTTCACTTTCACCTCTCTCCTCAAAGGTATTCATGGCAATTTTAAATGCAGACACAGTCATGGAAAGCAAAAAGTGAACTTGGGAGAAAAAAAAATTACTTTCACACCTCAACATACCTGGTCAATCGTTGTAATAAGTGGACATGGCTGTCAGATTCTAGTTTTTGGAATGTTACTGATTTTTCTGATTCTATCCATTAGACAAAGTACTTCATTTGAAGCATACTGAGGCTTTTGGGCTTTTCTAAAAGTCCTTTGGTGCTGATGTAAAGGGTTGGTAGTGGCTTTGTCATATCACTGGGCTAACGCTGAGTCATGATAAGACAAGTCAGAAAAGGAATCAATACTTTAAATTTCCCTCTGAAAGGAGGAAAATCACCCTTTGAGACAAGAACAACCCGCAGATTAACTGTGGCATTTGAGTAACAACACAATTTTGCATCAGGTTTAGGATCAAGTCAATAGCCATCAGAGTGGCAGCATCAATTTTTCCTTACAGGTTTAATTTTGTGGAGCCCTGTGTGAAATGGCTAAATATCTGAAGGGCTCCTTTAACGGGTGAGCTGGCAGGATGACAGACAGGCAGATGTTCAAACAAAGTGTGCCTTTTCCTTTTTGTGACCAGGGAGCTGGAGTGTTTGGCCACTTTTTACACAGACTCGGTGTGATGGAGATTAGGAGCAAGCTGTGGAACCTGTGTTTAGTGGGTCAAGCAGGTGGGGAGACGGGGAACGGATTTTACATATCAAAGCTAAGGAGCCAGAGGGAAGAGAGTGAACATCAGGCATGGCGATCTGGATTCTGTATGTCATGGCAACGGAGGCCATGGGGAGAGAAGCTCTGTGGGGATAATGATTATGATTAAGGATTTATGCAAGAGAGCTGAAAGCAGATTTATTGACAGCAGTGGAGTGACGTGACCCCCCTTTATCAACAACTTTGCTTATTTATTCAGTCATATGCACCTTGTTGACCATAAATCACCTGTTTCTGATTGCTAACAAATAGAGATTACCTCTGTATGTGCAGAGACTTGCAGACACATAACGTTACCCTGCTGTTACACAGCTGGTTGTGGGAGAAAATTATTTGCGTTAAAGTAATTAATCACACTGATGGATCAAGACGTACACAGGAGAAAAGCATAAGCAATCACTTGTCACTTTTTTTTTAATAATTTCACAATCTCATTGCACTTACATTCAGACAATTGGCCCCATATATAAGTTGACTACACCCATTACCCAGAATTAATGTCATTATTCTCCATGTGGCAATGCAGTTGTGCAGCAATGACCATTAGTGCGTGACAACAGGAATTATTATTACCCGAGGAGCCCTCACGCTGCAGGGGTGGGCTAAGCAGGGCAGCACTGGGAGAAGAAAGAACAAATGCAATTTAGGTCCGAAGAAATTTTCTCCTGAAAACCCAATTATGCCTCTGTGGGGAAGACAGGGCAATAAGGGTCATTTTGTTCTTTGTAATGGAACGACAGAATGGCTGCTGGAGTCCCTCTGTTCTCTTGCTTTTCACTCAAGAACCCCATCAATGTCGTGCTTTTCTCTTTATTTCTCTCTTTTTTTCATGCAGGCATGTGCTCGGTACACTGCAGGAAGAGAATTATTAAAAGTCATTGGAAAGAGTGTGATTAAAAAGACTTTTCCATTGCATGAATATCAATTTCAGATAATGTTTCTGAAAAGTTATTTTGCGTTTGCTGAAGGTTGTGAAATGAGGGAGTGAAAGTGTGAAATAGAGGAGTGGTAAAGTTCAGACACTCTATTCAGTCCAGCTTCTGACGTCAGAATGTATGTGGTTAAGTGTGTGTGTGTGCATTTGTGTGTGCCTTCATATTTTGTCAGCGCTTGCACGTGACAAGTACAATTTCACAGAAGAGGTAGCGTCAGACAAACGACCTTTCTGTGCAGGAAAAGTGCTGATCAGGCACAATGTAACCAGAAGAATATGGCTGTAAAATAGAGAAAAGAACCCCCCAAAAAAAAAGGAAAGGAAGAAGAAAAGGAGNAAGAATATGGCTGTAAAATAGAGAAAAGAACCCCCCAAAAAAAAAGGAAAGGAAGAAGAAAAGGAGTAAATAGATAAATGGAGCATGACTCAAAGATATTAATGATGTTTGCAGGTTTATGACACCAGGTTTCATTTTCCCTGAGTGCCAGAGAAAAGTGAAAATGTGTGTGTTTTTGTGTGTGTGTGTGCGTGTGGCGGTGAATAGCTTTATTCTTAACAGGAGACGTGGGCCATTTGATGTCTTTTCGAGCACAAACACAATATTCTATGTCATCAAGTACCACGTTATTTTTCATTTAACATCATTGTTAAATTGTGTGTGTGTGTGTGTGTGTGTGCGCGCGTGGGGGGGGGGGNGGGGGGGGGGGTTACAATGCCATTAGGTTTTAATTGCAGTGTGAATCCCAGTTGTGGTTTAATGATGGCTTTTAGTGGCCAGTGGCTTGAACTTTAATTAATCAAAACACCCACAACATTTGGTTTGAAGTCTAAACACCAAATAAGCTAAATTATCATTTAATGTGCCTTTTGGTATCATAGATCATTAAAAATCAGGGAGATGGTGTAAACTATCATCTCTGTGTCTATGGTTATGTTGTAATTGTGGCTGCCAAATTTCTAGCAGTTCTGACTGCACGTGTCAATCGTGAAATTTTCTTTTAAGTGCTGCAATTTAGTTTACTTTTTAACAGAAGTGGATAGTAAAAAGTCTTTCTGGATCCAAGAGCATCATGAGGGCTGCAACTATGTCCACACTTTCCTCACAGCCCATCACTGTTTTCTGGGGGCTTGATCTTTTAACGTTAGAAGTCCTCCAGTAAACAGGAAGTGAGGTATTCAGTATTTCCTTTGTTCGTTATAAGAACTGGGGAGTTATCATGAGTTGTGATGGCCACCATGGCTGAACACACACAGAAAAGAGCTCAATGAACAAAGACGTTTATGAACGGAAAATCAACGGAGGAATTTAAATTTTTAGGGCAGATCAAAAATGAGAAATTTGCCAATTGCAGTTCTGCGCAAGGGACTTTGGAAATTAATTACTCCAACTTGCTACAGTAAAAATTGTTCATAATGTGTGTGTTTATAGTCCTGGAAGTGCTGAATCCAATTACGAAAGATTTATTAACTACTTATGTAAAAAGCCAAACAGAAGTAGATTCTTTTTTTGTCAAAATATCCCTGTGAAATGCAAATCAATAAGCACTTTGCAGCAAAGATGGAGACAAATTTAAAATTTCACGGATTATCTCTTTATCACTACACAGGCATAGGTGGGATAACACGGGTCATTGTGACTGATTATCATGGCATGTTAGATTTTGAGTGGAAAATATCACATATTTATCTACACAACCATCATTTTACAATGCTGGCTGAGGTACAATTCTACAAAGAGAAGCGTTTACACAACAAACAGTGCAGCTACTGTGATGTGACAGACAAGTAAATAACTGAAAACACATGAAATATTTGGTCCTGCAGCTATGACAACTCTCAGCGGGGCTGAAATGACTCTTTCTCTTTGTTTCTACATGAATCAGAAAAAACAAAATTTCATGTAATACTATGAAATAATGCAACATGGCCACCACACGTCCAAAGAGTGAAATCTTGCTGTTTGTCTGAACCAGTGCTAGAAGTGCATGAAGCTGAAAATGAAATTCATTTTGTTCTTTACTGTCCTATGTATCATGTCCCAAGAAGTAGCCTATTTAATAATAAGAACCATGACGGATGTAATTATTTTTTGATTGATGACTATAATATTCTAAATCATATGTGTGAGAGAAATATTTTTTCATTTGCTGATTATTTGGAGAAATCATGGAATCTGAGAAAACATGCAGTGTACCAATAAAGACTGTTTGCAATAAGTTTGTTTATGGAACAAGAAATGTTATGTTTATATGAAAACTGTGTCTTGTAACCCCATGAGGGGTCTTTACCGTAAGGTAAAGGCACATAAATAAGGATTTAATTCAATACAATTCAATGCAATGCAATTCAATTGAAGTGGGCCGGTACTCACCAGTAAGCAGCACCAAGACCTCTGTGATTTTCATTTCAGAGTACCGGGACATTTTCAGGAGTACCAGTACCTCTTATAACTCTTCCGTACTCTACTGCAGAACAACGCAGAGGAAAATAATAGCAAAAGTTGCAGCCGGATGAATGAAATTGGGGGACCACATAGTTATACATCCAGGGATGGGCAACTTTGATGAGGATGGGGGCCAATGAAATTTCATTTTATTCTCAGTCAAAGGGCCACACATTAAATAAAACAAAAATCAGCTTTGAAAATAATGAGATTTTCTGGGACATGACCTCCCCCACCCCCCGAACCGATCTCATTCTCTCATCTATCTCCTCCTCCTCCTCCTCCTCCTCCCCCCGGACCCGACCCGATGACCAGCCAATGGTGACCAACACATGGATAAGGGAATACTGGTACTTTTATTTATTTATTTATTTATTTTTTTGTCCACTTCAAGCACTGGTATGAACAGGTATGAACCTCTAAATGGGAAATAATTTATCTGATTGTCTCATGTGTGTGCTGCTGTGATGAATAGACTTTAAAGCGATAGATTTTAATATGAGATCTGAGATCATTCTGAAAGGTTTGGAGTTCTGGACTCGCATCTCCCAATCCCTCTTGAGAGCAGAGTGATTATCCAGGCCTCACAGTATTGAATTGCGTTCCAAGTTCTGGTTTGAGTTACAGCAGTGAGAAGCTATTGATTGGTCCTTCAGTCTGCATCCTGGTTATGTCAGGTGGAGCAATGTCAGGGATTTCCCTCAGGAAGTGTGGTCTATGCAATCTTCTTCAAGATGAAGCATTCATTTCTGCATTTCAGTCACAGACAGTAGCCTTAAAAAAACAACACCTGTCCAATACACTGTCCACGGGCAAGAATTATGGTAAAATATGCATGAAAAAAATCAATGCACTCAGCCATTCATTATTTTCAAAGCATGTCAACAGTGGCTCTCTCCATTATAAACCAGATAAATTGAAATGATAATTCTACACAGTATATGAGAAGATTTGTACTGATGTTATTTGCAGTCTTTCTTTTTCCACACTGGGGTATTCTCCATGGATGAGGAGGGATAAATCATAGTGATGAGATCAGATGCTTGATATCTGCCACTTAAATCACTTATCANCCACACACACACACACATTTTAAATGATGTATCTGAATTTGTGAAGTGAGACTAACCATAAGATCCTGAATTTCACAAGGACTTAAGAGTACAGTGAATACTGTCTGTGCCTCTGACGTTTTCTCTCTCTCTCACACACACACACACACACACACACACACACACACAAATACATATACACCTCAGCTTTGTGCTTTACCCCCACGGCTG
This sequence comes from Lucifuga dentata, assembly GCA_014773175.1. Taxonomy (NCBI): domain Eukaryota; kingdom Metazoa; phylum Chordata; class Actinopteri; order Ophidiiformes; family Bythitidae; genus Lucifuga; species Lucifuga dentata. The sequence continues at coordinate 69,314 of VXCM01003204.1, read as the reverse complement.
CAGGGCAAAGAGATTCCCAGGTCACTGTGATGACTGTAGTGGAAGAAATGGTTCATTTTTGATTGACATATGCTGCATCTTTTTTTCTGTGTGTGTGNGGGGGCGGGGGGTTCGCTTTTACACATCACAAGTGGCCTAGTTAGCCATTCATTTGCAGTTGGTGCAAGAAGATACAAAGTCATGTTTCACAGTGGCTTATAAATGAATAAACTGTCCATCAAGAATCTCCTGTTGCCAAACTTAACTATTTGATGAAAAACAATGGAAAATCCATGTGCTCTGCTTTCTTTCTTTCTTTTTTTTATTCTTCTTCATTATTTACAACTTTTTTCCCACTCGCCATTTTGGAGCTGATATTAATATGTCAGAGGCAGATTTGAGTTGGAGGACAGCACAGGGAAGTCAGTGAGACGGGCTGCTAATGAGAGTGAATCTCTCTGTGCCAAGTCTTGGTATTAAGTATTCATGTTCCAGGTATTTTTAACCTGTGGAGATATCAGTGTCAGAGTCATTATAAAAGTCTCTGAAATCCTCCAAAAAACCACCTCAGAAAGGAGACGACTCTAAAATGCTGACAAAAATGGAGTCACCGAGGTCCACCATGTTGTTACTTTAACAAACAGTGGAGGCTACAATGATGCCAGTGTTCCTTTGTGGGGCACTGACACCTTGAGCCGAATGCTGCATTCGAGTTACCTCAGAAGTCAGACTTTTCCCATTTGGAAGTTCCGACTTCCGACCTCAAACCGTTCCAGCCAAATATAAACAAAAAAGCATGGCTGAAAAACAATAAATAGAGTAAGATTAAATAAGCTTAGTAATAAATGCTAATTAAAGTAAAATTAGATTACAGGACTGTTTGGTTGTGTTGTTTTACAATGATATTAATCACAGTAGGTATTAAACATTTGTTCAGATAAGTAATATTCTGAAATTATTTACACTTACGTATCAATGGCAAACAGTTATTATACACTGTAGATAGTTAACTTGGTGATATATTTTGACCTTTTTATTTCAATGTCACGTAAGAAAAATACTTTATTAGGCTATTAGCCAATCATTTCCATTCATAAATCTCACTTCCACATGTGCCGCCATGTTGAGTGACGTCATACTCGTGAAGTCGGGGTAAATAATTTCTTCTATAATTACTTCTCTCTGAGTTTCTCAGTCGGAGCTCCGACTTCCAATGCCGTTCCAATGCATTTTTCCAAGCAGGAAGTTGGAAAAATCCGAGTTCCGGGGTCTGTTGAATGCAACATTAATAACTGGACATAGTGGGCGATTGGAGACAGCTGACAGCAAAAAATAAATCCCAGTTAGCTGAATTAATGCATGGGTGCTCACACAAAAAAGCCTAAAGTCCAAAAATAAATAAATAAATAAATAAACCTTGTTACATCAACATTTATTGAACGGTTAACCTGCAGGTCATGTAATAAAGTCAACAAACACCTTTAGTTAGTAATATTTGTTGAACAAAGTGTCATTCTTCTAAAGATTTGGGGATTTCTTTTAAATCATAATAAGATTTTTTTTCTCCATGTTTCATTTGAAGTTCTCCATGGTGTAATGAGCCAATTTCTATTCATCGATGTGTAATTTAACAAATCAAACACAGCACTATGCCCGCACAGCATGGGCATAGTGGCAAAAGAGTGTGTGTAGTGCATGAGCGCACACACACACATACACACACACAAAGCTTTTTATGCAGCTAAATTGGAGAAATGGATTGTATGGAGCAGTTTAGGCTGTGTGTGAACTGAAAGGGTGGAGTAGTAACAGACTGGGAATGAGAGGCGGAAGGTCCTTGCAGCTGTACATGGAAAATATTCCTCTTCCATTGATTTTCCTGTTTTTGGGAAGGTGAAATTAGGGCTTAGGTGTTGTAGCGCTCCGAATACCCTGAACTCTAACTGCTGAAACCACCTAAAAAATTTTGTGGACTTAAATCCATACGTTGTGGTGTGTCTGCACCTGGATTTAAGTTTGTGTCTTTTTCTGCCTGTTCTGTCTTCATTCTGCTCTTTTACGTTGTTAGAAGCTTGTCAGGTTCTGGTTATGTTAGGAGAGTTTTCTGTTGGTAACGTCCAGGTCCGGACGTTAGGAATTAAACTCAAAATAAGCAAAGATTCAGGATGTCTGGTTTGACATTCAAAGAGAACATAGTCCTTGTTTGTGTGTGTGTATGTTTGTGTGTGTGTGTAAATGATCAGTGACCTTGTTATTCCTCTGTCTGTAATGACTAATCAGCTCCATTCTCCAATAAGACCTTCTTCTTCTTCTTCTTCTTCTTCTCTCTCTCTCTCTCTCTCTCTCTCCCTCCTCCCATTATTCTCTCTCTTAAATACACTTAAAGCACTGAGGAATTATGAGATTGTTCCCACATGGTGTTACTTGCCAAGGGAAAAAATTAGGGCATTAACAACATCCTATTAAAATGTCATTGTTGTATTATTTGTTGACAACTTGGCAGCACTGCTGCACTAACAATTATTATGAGTTAGTAAATTAAACAGACTTTTTTGGTGTATTAATGCCAACAATAAAAACACAAAGAGGAGAAAGAGCAAAGAGAAAATTTTATTATCATATAATTTATACTTTGTTGAAACTAAGAGATTGACTATTAAGTTCAGTGGTGCATACATTAAACAATGAATTTAGTGTTTACGTGCATGACTCACAGAATGAGATTTGTTAACATAGAGCAAGTTGGCATTAAGCATGAAGTTTGTTTTGTTTGTGTCACAAAGCTTGCTAGTTTGCTGTTGCTATGAAACACAAAAATCACAGTAATTCCAGTAAAGGTTGTCTCAAGAAAAAAAAAAAAATCAATAACTTGTGAGTAAAACCATCACTTTTTGCTGTTTTTGTCTCCCAGGATACAGTACAGCTCTACATTATCTCTCATGCATGTCTCCTCCTTCTTGTCTGAGGTCAGAGGTCAGAGGTTGCTGTCAGTGTGTCGGTCTGGGTTTTAGCGATCGGCGTTCATCTTCCTTAGCTTTGCTGGCAGGTTGTCCTCAGGCCTCCCTCCAGCTGAGAGCAGGGGGCTCTGCATGGGGACCGGAACAGGAGACGGAGTGGGCGGCAGGCTGTGCTGGTACAGGTTTCCAGTAGACTGGGTCATGGGTTCAAAGCCAACCTTGAGGGCCTTGAGCTGTAGCCGAGTCTCCACCTCAGGACTGGGTGAGGAGCTGAGGCGCTGGAGCTTGAGGGGCAGGTCTCCCGTACTGCAGGCCTTCTCGGCGTGCTGCGAGCTAAGCAGAAGCACCTTCCTCTGCAGGTCCTCCTTCCCCGATGAACTTATCCTCTGCAGCTTGCTCGGCAGACGACTCCCAGTTCCTCCCTGACGGCTCCTTTCCTCTGAAGTGTTAATACAATCCACAGAAAACACTCGGTCACGTCGGGCACCGTGACTGTCAGTCAGTGCAGGGGTGGGAGTGGAGAGGGGGGACGGCAGTGAATTCTTCTCTTCATGCTCTTTGACGCTGTACGGCGGCGTGGGAACCTCAAATGTGCTGTGGAACTGGGAGTAATCTACCCTGAAAAATCCCTCCTCAAGGGACATAACTGGCAGGAAGCGATGGCCCCATAAAACTTCATCCTCAGTATATGATGTCCGTGCTTGGCAGGTCATACCTAAGAGAGATTGACACGATTGAAGTCGTTGTAATTACTGCCATTAAAGTCAATTTACTGTTAACCAAATAATTATGGAGAAGGAAACCGAACGGGCAATATTCACTGCCATTATCTCTTCTTCCCCTCTGCTGTTCTGCTTTGCTTCTGGACACATACCAGAGATTTAAATCTGTTCCACACTAAATCCACAGATAAGGTTTCTTTCCTCTTCTCAACCAAGTCAATAAAATAGCTACATGTCTACTACTGCCAAGAGAGCAAGACAAATTGGACTTTATGTCTTTGTTGCCTCTAATACACTATAATGGAATCAGCGAGGAACATGACATGAGCCAGGATCTCTCCAAAAATTGAAGTCTTCAAAAGCAGAAGCAGTGTTGTTTATGTTTCCATGCAGTAGTGAGTTAGTCATATCTTTTCTTCTAAACACACGTCAAATGTGGCTGTTATCAGTGTGTCTTGTGTTGTGATAATTATGAGATTGAATCTAATCAGCATAATTAGCACCCACTCGCCATTCTTCCATCAGTACATCAATGGCAAGAGCCATAGGTCTACCACTTAGCATCGATGTAACTTCTAATATTGATTCTAATGTGTTTTGTCTTGATACACAGTATAATTGGTTTGCATATTTGTCAGTAAAGAAAGGTCGACTTTTTGAGGAGCAGAGGATGAGTCCCTTGTCACACTGGTACCAATGAGTCAGATATAAAAAGGATTATAATGACTCACATGAATTTTCTGTACAGTTTTCTACGTGGGTGCCTGACTGCTGCAGATTTTCTGTTTGACCTCAGTCCTTGTAAATAATTTTCTCGACATTTCAATTTCTTGGAGGTCCTTTGCAATCAATAAGCACTTAGTCCATATATATTTTCTGAGCCAGTGGTTCTGCTCCAGCCTGAACATTGCTGTTAAACAGTATGGTTACAGTTAAGAGTAGGAGTCTGATCTTGTCCCTCTGAGGGATGATGTACACTGTTATGTCATTGCCTGATGCTATTCTAGGCTCAGCTACTCATATTCATCCACAGGAAACCTTCAACAGTCCTACATCTAAAACCAGGTCATTTTTATTCTTAATTAGCAGGGCTTGATTTTAACCATGAGGATAATTTTTGAGCCTTATACATAGCGGATTCTGCTGTTCATACATACATGTAACATTGCAGTAATACAGGTGCAGGGGAAGCTTATGGGTTTAGAGCCTAACACATGCCACTTTCATTTCATCATTCAGCTGTCATATGGGCTTCCAACCAGCTGGTTAATGTTTCGTGCATCCTGAATAAAAATTAAAGCCTCAGTGCAACTATGCAATCACTTGGGCTGACAGCGAAGGAAAGCAGGGTGTCCCTGAAGAGGGATTTATGTAAAATGCCTGGCACTGTTTAAATGGTGCATTTCCATAATGCTATGCTATTCCTGTGAGACTCTATTTGAATGTGACCACTGCTATGTATATTAACAAGAATCTGAATCATATATATCATAATGAATCTCTCTCTCTCTCTCTCTCTCTCTCTCTCTCTCTCTCTCTCTGTGTCACACACAAACCCTTTACCCTTTACTCATTGGTTTATATGGCTGATGACAAAAAAGGAAATAAGAGCCCTGCCTTTCCCTGTTAAGCTGCAGCCCCTATTTTGGACAAAAAAGTTAAAAAATGAAATATTCAATGAAAATGGCTATATCTCCTCAGTCCCTTTGTGTTGACATAAGCTTGGGCTTTTCTGAAAGGTCAGAATTTCTAGTTTCTTGTGAGTCATCAAATTTGCTCTCTAAATATTACAGTTTCAAAGTAATACCACTGCAAAAAAAAAAAAAAGANAAAAAAAAAAAAAAGTAAATTTTTTTTGTCCTCGCTGGAAAAAAATAATTATTTATTGCAAAATGCTGCCTATGGCTTTGTTGAGGTGGCCTATTTTTTCTCTGTATGAATAACTAATGACCAATTCCTGGATAAAATATGATTGCAATATCACCAAAAATTAGTTCTGTGAGCTGAATTTACTCAATAATTTTCCTGGTGGAAATTGCCTATATTCAGAAGTCACAGTGCCTCACTTAAGTCACTAAACACACAAAGTTTAGCTTAGCTTTGTCAATATTACATTGAGTCATCGAGTGTCAAACAAACATGTCCATGGAAAATACTCATTCCTGATTGGCTGGCAGGTGTCCATTAAAAAAATAAATCAAGATATATTGCACTACAGGTAACCATAGCAACAGATCTCTGTTTTGTTCTTTGTTACAAGTAATTCTCAAGGATGAAATGTATGTTTTAGTTTTCTTGTTACCTGTTATAAGTGGTCATAGTATAAGAACAATAATACATTCAGAGGTGTCCAGATATACAACAATGGAGTCAGCAAAGGTAAAGCCACTCCACATTGTGACATTCTTTGCCTCTGTGTTATGTATTATTTTCATTTATTGGAACACATTGTTGTCTACTATTGTTTCTGTAACTGTGAGATGAGTATTCTCCATCCATTCATTCATTCTGTCTTCTTCTTACCATTCTTCTTACCATAAGACATCTTTTGAAGCCAAACAAAAACCTTCAGTTTTGTGGAGAAACACACCAGGCCCCTTTATCTTAAGAAAATCATGCTAGTCTCCTCTGAATAACATGACATGAATTAAAATTAACACATTAAGCTGACTGCATGGTAATCTGTCAATTCCAGTTGAGCCATAATTGGAACGAGTCGTGGAGACAATAAACAGGCTGTGCCAGCAATGGCAGAATGTAAATTTATGGTCTGACATGTGAGGGGATAACAGAATCTCTTAATGGGTTAGGGTTAATGGGTTGTCTGTTTGTAAGAATGAGTGAGTATCTCGGATCATTGAAGGTGACACTGTCAGGGCTTTCCTGCTCTTCTCTGGTCTGAGTGTCACGCTGCTGTGAGAGCTAAGAGAGGAAACTCCAGGCTGCACCATGATTTAAAGGCATTATCACCAGAGCACAGACCATGTTGCCTGCCTGCCTCTATGCTTCCCTGCTGATCCCTTCCTCTTGCTCTAAGCCTATTCGGCTCTGTGGATTTTCACAGGACAATGGCAAAGTGATGTTTGATTGTTGGAGGATGGAAGCAGAGATGAAAAGAGGGTGAATAAGAGAGTAGAGAGAGAGAAAATAAGAGTGTGACAGAATGGATGGATTTTTTTTCACATTTGAATGCTTGGAAGTTAAAGAATCATTTGTTAAATGTACAGTAGAACTGTGTTGTTGCGACTTCAGCTTGGCTGCCTGTAGTTTACAGGCCGTACAGCGGGTCTCACCCTCAGCCTCAGAATTACATCTTCTCTCAGCTGTCACTGAAAAATGGAGTGGAACTTCTACTAAATCCCCCGCTCATTCATCAAAGCGACATACACATCTATGACCACAGGCTCTTATTATGCATAGAGTGGGCATAAACCAATTCTGCAGTAATAAAATATCCATCATAATTAAATCAAAGTGTCATTCGCATGTGTTCTCATTCTCTGTTCTCATTCTCATTCTCTGTTTTTTTCCAGCTCCTGCTTTCTTCAAATAAGCAAACCTGGAAAGGCAAAGAAATGAGATCTTACTGGGTCTAGATTGTGTGTATCTGTTAAATAGGAATGTAATGTGGGTTGATATTAATCCAGGAATTTACATTTAGATTGAGAGTGAGAAGAATGAAGAAAGGGAGTCTTGAGCTGCAAGAAATGATGGGAATGAAGGTTGATTCAAGAACGATGGCTCACCAGTGGTCTCTACGATGCCCTCCAGGATAACTACAATCTCAAACTGCTCGTTCGTCAGAGAGCGCTGGGATAGATCAAAAAAGGGACTCTTGGGGTTAATTTCATGACAGATGGTGAGAGGGGACACCAAGAAGAGCTGGTCTGCACCCGTCCCAAAACCCACATCCAGTTCACACTGGTCCAGAGGCAGGAACTCTCCCTCGGGTGTCTNCACCCGTCCCAAAACCCACATCCAGTTCACACTGGTCCAGAGGCAGGAACTCTCCCTCGGGTGTCTGACGAGACTGAAAAAAAATGAGACACAAACAGACAAAGATGAGAGATTGGAAGGGCAAGAGTGAGAGACAGAGTGAAATAGAAAGTGAAGAAACAATAGAAATTCAGAAAGACTGAAGAAAGAAAAGAGAAGATCCATTTTTAATCTCAGAACAGTAATGAAGACAATTGTAGGTAAGAGTATAAAGATTTGCCTTCCTTTTTTTTTTCTAATGAAATAGGACATATATAATATATAAAGAAAAAGATACATCACCATCTGAAAACTGACTGGTAGCTAGTTTGCGATGCTACAGATTTGGTGTTTCACACTAATATGAGGATTCTGTAGGTGGGTGTGCTGTTTGAGACAGCTGTGTTTGGACAGGACTTTCCCATACAGTGTGTGACAGTGGGATAAAGCACCAACATCCCAAATGTCTCAAAGCATTTCTCTCTTTCTCCATCTTTCTGTCTCATCAATCAGTTCGCACCTCTAACCTGTGAGATCTCTCTTCCTGTTTTGCTTTCTCTCTTAGCAATCTGTTGCATCACTTTCTCCCTCCCCAACCACCCACTGAAGGATTAAATGCCAAGCAGTTATTTTGCATCAACTCGTAGAAAAACTGTCATTTCTATCCTTTTTGTCTGTTTCTATTTATTATCTCACACCGTATGGCTCAATGTCACAATGTGGATGATCCAAACTGATCCAGACTTCTGGACACTTTTATCTATTGTTGATTTCCAATATGGAATATGGCTGGATTTACAAAATGTTGTCGTTTCAGGAAATCTGATCGTGACTTCAAGATATTTGCTCATGAGGCTTCTCAAAGTCCAAGAGAGCCGACTAAAATTTCTGGCATGTAATTAATTGCTCCAACCATACAACTCAACCGTACAACATTTGTGAGATTAATAAATCTTTGAGGCGCTCAGGCAGAAGATCGGCGTGACTCTGAGAATTAGTCGGCCAAATCAAGCTTAAAATCAGATCTTGTGCAGTGTCTGCCTGCCTATATTCATTTGTCTCCACTCTTTTCAGAAAGTAGACTTGCTGCCTTTAGAAAAAAAATAAACTTTTATTGTATAAATGATCTATGATGTATCTGCACAAAATAATTTAACAGCTAAAACCAGGCTTTCAGAAAATTATGTTTATAACTGTTTTTACAGTGTCATTTAAGAAAAGGTTAACCTTTGAAATTCAGGATTATCTTTGTTGATTCTCCTTTAAAAGCACCACAGCAATACTTATATTTATTGTAAAACTGTCTGAGTCAGCAGCCATCATCAAAATAATAACAGAAAGTGTCAAGTTTTTCCATCTTTCATCATAAAAGTGAAATTTTATACTTCAACTTTTTCCACAGAGTTTTACCTCAGACTCATTATTGGGATGTGTCAGCCTAGAACCACCCACACACACATATACACACCTCTCATTATTCCTGTAGCACACACAGCTCCACGCTGATCTCTGACACAGACACACACACACACTCATTCAATTCTCTATAAGCCCTGAGTCTTTTTGTTCTTGTAGATCCTAAAATATTCAGTCAGATCATTCCCATAAAGGCTTTTTTCTCTTTTGGGCTTTTTGTTTTTCTTACTCACAGTGTAATCCTGATATGATGCGATACATATATGAGTAATCTTTGATCATAAGTTGATGATCAACACCCTTGTCATTATATAACCTCCATTAGTTACATCAGTATGATATAGTAACTCTCTGGGCAGCAGCAGAGGAGAGAAGTGTGCAAATTTTCCTAAAACTTTATCACTCAATGTAAAAACAAGATTATGATAACTTTGGAAACTGGCTTGAAATTCAATAGATATATACTCCAGTTAAACAAAATGATGCAGGTAGCAGCTTAAGGCAACAATGGACATTGCTGGAACTTAATTTTGGTGTAAAGTTTACAGGGAAAAGTTTCTGCTGGACATTTTTTGACTTCAGAATGTGAGCAATTCTTACCTTTACAGTAGATAAAGCTGGTTTAACTGATTTTACTTTCAGCAGCATCTCTGGTTCTGCTTTTTTCGTATTCTGCCATCCATATCACTCCAGTACTGCAGCTATAAGAACTCCATCTCATGCTGACCTCCCCACGACATTGCCTAGTGTGATTTGAAGTGTGAGTAAACAGGCTTTGCATTGCCAGAAAACATGACATTCTAATTATATCTCCTGTGAATATCAATGAGATGCTTGTTTGTCTTTGTGTTGGAGAATTACGTTCTTGTTGAGGAGGCATTGTTCACTTGTCAGGTGCTTACATGCCACTGAATATTGTTTGGCATTGTTGTTCCTCCATGTGGGTTATCTGATGGTAGCTTAGGGAAATTCCACATTTCACTTTCTGTCTTTGTCAGCGGAGATTAAAAAGATGGATGACTGTATCCAAACGCTGTCACACAAAGCTCCTTACACAGGTGCCACCGGCATTCTCCACTTCTTCCAAAGATTCTGAGATAGCTGAGCTTGTTTATTGTCTTTGCTATAAATCTGACTCTCTTCTCCCTGAGCTGTGACATATCCAGACAGGGATGTTTTATTGATTCTCTGTTTTGCTTTTGGGGAGATGGTGCACCCAAAGCATGTAGCAGAAACACTGGCTGAGAGCACAAATACATTTCTGTTCAGAATTCTACCCATAGTAAGCACCAATCCGGTCAACATGTCAGCCCCTTGTTATCATTAGAAAGGTAAAATGGTTTTTCAAGCTTACAAAAGGAGTGTGTCAGTGCTGTGAGTGATGCTCATGGATGAAGACAGGTGATAAATTAAATAGATTTGATCTAAAGTGGCCTCTACTTCCCAGTCAACTCCGCTGCATGCTCCGTCAAGCCCTCATCAATCAGTAGCCTGAGAGGGGGTGGAGGAGTTTGTAGCGATCAGGCAACCTGACAAATCCTACATTTTTACAATACCAACCACCTACTGCATATATCTACAAATTTCAACAGACCTGTAGATGTCTCCTAACTCAGGCTAAATTCAGAGAGAAGGAATAGTAAACAATATTTGTGATGTAAACATAAAAAAACAGACTTTTGATCTATTTAAAATACACACATACAGTAAACGAGTGTTCTGCTGTATGGAAAACTGAATCATGGTCTATCTGAAAGACTAGTTTGCAGTTCTTGCTCACTATGTTGGGACTGACAATGGTGAAATCCACTGATCCATCAAAATTCTATATAAGCTTGCATTTTTTTAATACTCTGAAAATATTAAATAGACAGATGCTACATTATCTTGCAATGTGACAACCTGCAAGACTTGGCTGAAGTGTGATCAATAAGCTTGAATGATTCAGTGATTGCGGTCCATGCTCCTCCAAAATAAAAAATAGACAAGATAGCGCGGTTCACTGATCAAGACAAAGCAGAATAAAACTGTTAATGGATTTTTAAAAATCCTAAGAACCAATCTGAATTGTGGCTTTTAAGTCTGACACCGCTTTCACTTTCTGCCTCACACAGGCTTTCTGGTTTTTAATTGTGATCATTTGTACCTTGGCAGAAGTGGGTAAATGGTCAAAGTTCTTAGCCGAAAAAATTGGGTTTTTGTGGCGGTGATTCGTCTGACTTCTACACTTGGAATTGGAAATACACAATAGCTATTATTACTCACATTTTAACAAACAACCATGGTGGTAATTCAAAAAAACAAATACAATTATTTTGCACTTTTTTGTATTTGCCTCTATTAATTTCCTCACATAGACGTGACTTCTTTGAATGACTTCTGAAAGAAACCATAGTGGGAAAACCAAGGTGATTTAGTCGTTTTAGTTATTTTAGGTGATTGATGTCTGTGTGTTTGTGTGTTTGAAATGTGCATATTGAGGAATATGCACACACTTGCAATGACTCATCATACTATACTATATGTAGACTCTGCACTACTCCACTATAGTCAAAGGAGAGAGGAATGTCAGCATTTCAGAGTCATAAGGTTCTCTGCCACTGAGACTCAATAATGACTCTGAGGTCTTCCTCTGGCCCTCCTCTGCTTCCACAACCCAAAAGTATAACTGCATTTCTATTCCTATTAGAAAAAGAATTGGAAATCAATTCTAGTGCTCGTGGGTAGCATATGTAACCCATCCTGCATTCTTCTTAGGAGATATACAGGCGAGAGGATTTCTTTCTCTTGTATAAAAGAAGGTGTCAGTAATATGTTTTTATTCTCTTTTCTCTCTCTCCCTTCTTAGCCTCTCTCCATCTCCGGCACTTTTCCATCTCTCTCTGGTATTTTCCTTCACTCTTTCTCACCCTCTTCCACCCTTCCATTTTACACCAGTGTCATATTTTCAGCTAGGCTGTTCCACCAGAATGCCCTCTAAGGCTGCCATGGATGCCCTGCAACGCTGCCTTTCAACGGTTTACGGTGTGATGCGGTATGACAGCTCGCATTGCTCTGTCTCTTCCTCCTGTCTGCTGTCTCCCAGCAATAAACCTCAACAGCAAGGCAGAGCTCTGGCATAGTGATGTGTAAACACAACAGCAAATATAAGCTCAACAAATTCAGCATCTGCATCTATGCGCTCAATCAATAAGGATAAGCATATTCAACGCTTAAAAAAAAAAGCTTCAGCACAAGCCTCATTCCAGCAACAGAAACAACACTGAATGGATGACATGAGAGCTTTTGGTAGTTTTTTTCTGAAGAATCACTGCAACTTGTTCCAGTTTTTGTCACCTTGGCAGACTTGTATCAGCAATGCGATAGGATCGTATTGCTGTTGCCATTTAGCTAGAAACCCATCAGAAGCCTTGACCTGCTAAGCCTTGCCTGTTATGAAATGCCACTAAAGGACAGTACTGGTATTGTCATTTTTCAGCAGGATCTGCTTTTTTTCAAGCACTAGTTTGTCATCATTTGCTGTCTGCTCTCTGTCTCTCTGTGGAATGGCTCAACTTTGCACCGTCAGTGATTGGCTGCATTGTGTCATGTCACTGACCAGTGTCAGTGGAGAAACCAGTCCTCATTGCTCCCCAATTTAGCAAACAATGGGAGCTTGTTGAAAAGTTGTGGCAAAAGATCCATTTTCACCCAAGGTTTGGTGATCTGCAAAGCATTGTGCTTAGACCAGCCTTGTGCCAGGCACGTCACCAAACACATTCTAAATGATAGCATGGATTTACCCCAACTGTCTTTGAAGAATAAGTTGATGAGGATTGGGGTTAAAACCCTCCATTTTTGGCTAAGCACATGAATGCAAAGGTGTCAGTTGATGCATCAGCAGTGACAAGAAAGCTTATAGAGCTACACTGGTTCTCATTCCTGGTCCTCAAGTACCACAGCGCTTCATGTTTTCCATTTCTCCCTGCTCTCCCACACTTGTTTAGCTAAATTTGCTGCGATCACTTGTGGCTCCCAGATCTTGATTGGCTAAACACACCTGATTTATCTCATCAGGTGTAGGTAGAGGCAAGACGGAAAATGTGCAGTGCTGTGGTAATTAAGGATCAGGATTGAGAAAAACTGCTATAGGCAATTTGGTCTAGAAGGTTACAATATTTGCCCATTCCTTCCAGATAATGTGTCTGGACCCAGGATTTAACTGCAGTCAAAATCGTATAAATCAACAGGAGATTCGGAGAAAACTCGACAGATTTTCATAGCACAGAATTTGCTCAGGTTTAATTAGCAGATTTCTTGGGGACAATTTTGAAAATTATGAAATGAGTGAACCTTTCCGATTAGAAGTTATGTCAGACTGAGATTAATTTTTTATATAAAAGAAGTTGTTAGTTTTAAACATACAGTTCACAGACCTATAAACAAACACTCACGCGCAAATTAAACCAAATCTTCTGTCAGTATCGCTGCACTGATAATAGTTTATTTTATATGACAAGGCATACTTTGAAGAAAGTTACAGTTCAACAGCACCACCAACACTTCTATATAAGAACTGCATGAAACATTCAGCCTAAAATATGTTTAAAAAAAATCAAAAATAATTTTACATAATACATATGTTGTCCATGTAGTTCTGTAGTTCATACACTACACAGATGAGTCACTTACTTTTATAGTCTCATGCTCCATACTCTGACAGAGCTCTTGCAAAAATTCAATTTCAAGTAAGAATCTTTGAAGTGAAAGAATAAGGTTAGACCACAAAACCCTGAAGCAAAACTAAAAAAAAAAAAAAAAAAAAAAAAAAGCACACAGTGGGTGCTGTGTCTATTGTATTTCACAGAGAGAGGGAGTGTAAAATTGATATGAGGGTGTCAGAGAGGTCTTGGAATTTATAGCAAGAAGGAAAGATAAAGAGTGTGAATTGACAGTGCAAAAATTCCCTGAGCCTTTTGTTCCCGACTCCTTTTTGCTGTTCATCATTATCTTCATTATTATTTTTAAGGAATGAATCCTAATAATTTCTCTTCTACAACAGACTATTGTAGAGAGAGTGTATGGTGATAGACCTGCGATTCAGTGTTAAAGATGTTTTGCACAAAGTAGCAGGTTTGTCTAAAATGCTGAGAGTTTGAGACACTGTTACAGGACAGAGAAAGGAAATCAGCTTAGACACATGTTGATTATACTCTCTGCCTACAGGGCTCTTCACTTCCTCCATGCTTGTAACTATGGAATAGCTGCCTCCCTCTCTGCCTGCATGCATCATTAAGCTGACCAACGCTGAGCTCGATGTAGCTGTCAGAGGAGAACACAGACGTAAAAAAGCCCCAAGTGCCTCACAGATGCTGTTTGTCTCCTCTATAGCCCATTTTGCATGTGGCTGAGAAGAGCTCTTACAATAATTAACAGAGAGGTCAATCAACCTTGCTGCTGTTTGTGGTAATTTTCTGCATTGTTGCTTTTGAAAATGTGAGGTTCATTAGCTATATATTCCTACATTTGCTGTCTTCTTTATTACTTTGTAACCTAAGTGACATCATTTTTAAGCAGGATTCAAACTCACAAAATTATGGGTAGCTATAGTGGGGTTTTTTTTGTCTTCTTTAACTGAAGCCATATTTAAACAATGCAACATTTTATATTTCAGGACAAGCAAGTCAAATTATACCCTCAAGAAAAGAGGAAATGCATTTCTTTATAGTTGCCATAAATACTTTTTATGTCTCCAGGAGTGCTGCTGAACTGACTCCAGTGATCTGTGATAGCACGTGAAGCTCCCTCACTACTTATTCCCTGACTTTAATTCTTTGAGATTTAACTTTCATCCTCGGTGATCTTATCTCTGTCACCTCCACTGATATACAGCCATGTGCTGGAGTTAAAACACCAAGCCGTCCAAATGTCACTGATCCTGGATGCCCTGTGGTCTACAGAAACCAACATTACTCTCTTTCTTTTCTTATCTCAGTGGTTTGAGATATGTCTGGCTGCCACTCAGCCACTGAAGGATTATGGTAATACTACCTTAAGCCTATTTTGGTTAACAAGGCTCATATTGTGCAGTGGGGCCTCCTTACAATTAAGCTTTGAATGTTTAAATGTTAAATCAGATTTGTAATTACAATATGCTGACGTTCCATTTCCTTCTAGCCTTCCTTAAATGAGAGGAAACTAAAATATTTTGCTGATGTATATCACCTGTAAGTCAGGAGGTCGTCATTGAAAAAAAAAGATATGATGACGGTTTTACACTTTCTCTAAGCTTTCAAAATTTGCATACACAATGTGATACTCTTCATTGCTGAGAGGAGATGGTGCCACCCAAAGCAGCAGCATGCCCAAAGCAGGGCATTCTAATATGGCAAAATCATTATTAAATGTTTATTTCCATGTAACAGATTGTAATAATTTAATAATATTACTTTATTGGACAAAACCAAGACTCCCATTGAACAGGACAGTGTGATTAATCCACATTGCTTAACTTTAACTCTGTACACTTCAGCGTTTCATGTAGTGTTATGTCATTAACTGAACTGCAGCGTGGCGCACAGAGCAGCCTATCTGACGCTTGTTGGCTTACCTTTATGAGTTTGCACCTGATCTGAGCGGACACCATGTGGCTGTTCCGTAGGTTTCCCACACGGAACATGAGGCAGAGTTTGCCGTCTCGCTGAGAGATCACTGCGTCCTGACTGAACATGAGCGTCTCTGCACGTTTCTTAGGTTGGGACATTTTTATGAACATGCAGCCGATGAGAAAAGCGTCCACTATGGAGCCCAGAAGGGACTGGAATAAGAAGAGGATGATTCCTTCCGGGCATTTCTCTGTAATATACCGGTAGCCGTAACCGATCGTAGCCTCTGTCTCGATGAAAAATAGAAAAGCTGAGGGAAAGTTGTAAACATTGGCCACGCAGGGGGTATAGGATGAGTCGTGGCCATGATTTAGGTCTCCTCTGATGTACGCGATGATCCACCACATGGATGCCATGACCAGCCATGCAATCGTATATGTCAGGATGAAGATGAGCAGGTTCCATCGCCACTTCAGGTCCACCAAAGTGGTGAAGAGGTCAGAGAGATACCTGCTGGTCTCTCCTCCGAGGTTTCCGTGTTGCACATTACAGCGACCATTCTTCTCCACAAAGCGCTGGCGTTTCTTCTTCACTGGGGCGGAAAAAGTGGTAGCCCGGTTTGTATTAACCACTTGGTAGTCTTCCCCAAATTTTCTACGAAGTGCCGCCATTCTTGACCTGGACTCTCCCGAAGTAAAGGGTAGCTTACTGTCTGTTCAATCCATCTTTATGGTTATTTGTGCCCCAAATCACCGGTTACCTGCAGTGCGTAAAACGCGCCATGGCCACTTCAGTGCGCACAGATCCAAATCCTACAAGTTAAAAAACCCACGTGTAGCCAGTGTACGCACCAAACGATCAGTTCATTTAAAACTCTCCACTATTTTGAAGTTATTTTATGGATCAGTCTAACGTGACTTCTAATAATTTGGTGCGCTTTGCTCAGCTTCTAGTCGCAGAGACTTGCGTGACGCTCACAAGCTGAGCGAATACGAGGAGTTGTGGACCATTCCACAGCTTCTGCTGGGCTGTTAAAGATGAGGAGGTTTGTGTGTTTATGTATGTGGGAGAGAGAGAGAGAGAGAGAGAGAGAGAGAGAGAGAGAGAGAGATCTGAGAAGAGGAACGGAAGGAGGCAGGGAGGGAGGAGGGCGGAATTGCACAAGACTGGCTTTAGTGTCTGTGTGCGTGCGTGCGTATATATGAGGTGTGTGNTGTGTGTGTGTGTGTGTGTGTGTGTGTGTGTGTGTGTGTGTGTGTGTGTGTGTGAGAGAGAGAGAGTGTGTGAGAGAGAGAGAGAGAGATGGACGATGTGATCGAGTACATAATTTACTTACAAGTTAATTTTGTCAATTAAACAGTAAGGGTCATTCATTCATTCATTCATTCATTCATTCATTTCCTTATAGGTGCTTAGATTGCTTTTACATTCCAGTTTCTCTTATGAATGATGAATAGCAGCCAAAGTCATTCAGAGCTCCCAAATGATGAGGTCTGTAAGATCCGAACTGATTGTGCTTTCAGTTAGACTGCGCCATCTAGTGGATACAAGACGTATGTGCAGCTTTGGTCTAATAGGTGCAACATAGAATTCCTAACTCCAAACTTTTTCATCACGATTTAATGAAATTGCCCACAATGATGGAGTTTATTAAATCGAGTTAATGATGTTGAGTAAATAAACAGTAGCATAACAATCATGCTCATGTGACTGATATTATCTTCACTATTTTTCAAAACCTCCCCATTCATATTGACTCCTTTATCCAACAAATTAGTAGCCTACGCAGAGTCATTAAGCTTTGGCCATTTTAGGTCAGACGTTAAATCAAGGCCGTCTCTTCTTTCCGGTGAAGCTGTGCTATTGATTTAGACATTGGCTGGCTTCTGCGTTGGAGGCTTTCCTGACTACTATCCTCCTAAAGGACGGTCGTAAAAGGGATGGTCTGACCTCGGCTCTATTTTGCCCTGGTTTTGTCAGACAGCACATTACATACAATACAAAGGCCTGTATTATATGTAAGCATTGCCGTTATTATTCAGTGCTTAATTACACAGTTTGTAAAGATTTTCCATCAGCCTGATAGTATGAAGAAACCCATGACCGACCCGTCTCAAGCAGCTTAATGAGGTTCGCAGGTGATTTCAGATTCTGTCCATCATCTTAATTTCTGTTGAGACCCAATTTTAATTCCTGATCTGAAAAGATATAAAGAGGCCTGCACTCTTATAAAACAAGATCCAAAATTGAAAACCAAAACTCATTGACCAAATACTTTTAAGATACTCCTATATTTTCAAGTACATCATCAATAATTGCTGAAATGAACTAATTTTGTTGGTTATAAAAGTACAAAGCTTTGTGTATATTCTTTAAATAAAAAAGAGTGATAATAACAATGTGAGACTCCAATGATGCCTACTCACTTTGGGAGGTCAAAGGTCAGCTACAGAAATGCCATATTTGGTATACCTGTAGAAGTGTCTACATGAGTACCCTAAGTGATTCAAAAGAATTAACACTTCCTGCTAATTTCTGGTTTTAAAATAGTCTTTCTGTACAACATTTGCAGTTTAAAGTTAAAAATTATTTTATTTCCTGGCTATACGCTTGCTAGTTTAAATGACGTTGCTGTTTTATATAGACCAAGTATGCGGGACAAAACAAAGACTGGTCTTATATGTAATCAGGCTGCATGTCAACCGCAACATAAACTTGACAGTTTTATTTTGATAAAATATCTTTCAGCATGTTAAAATGACGAGTCTTCACTATTACGGCCTTACCGGACTTCTCATTCTTACATCGCCTGTCTGTGTATTTCATGCTTCATCTGTGGAAGATGACTCATCCTCAGGATGTTTGGTAAAACTTCAGGGGAAACTAATGAATTGCAGCAATGTTACAATTTCCTTTAAAGACATTATCTAGACAACCACCAGACAACCAACATCAGAGCTGCTATCAGTCATTTGAAGAAAAAAAAACATCCTTTTGATATTTTCCAGCCATAAATGGAAGGAGGCTGTCTTCCAGGATGGAAGAATCATAACCTCCAATAGATGTTAGGAATTTTCCTTAACATTTGAAAATATTTCATTCCAAAGTGATATGGTATATGTATTCTAACCCTTATTGATACAATGTTTATTTTGAAAGACTAATGAAAGCTGCACTGAAAACATTAATTAAAAATAATATTTTTTATTACATATACAGTAAATTACACATACAATGTGGCATTTTGTGATCATTTAATATGAGAATGCACAATCAGCAAGAAGCTTTATAAAACAATAAGCTCAAATGATTTGAAGTGTTTTTGTTGATAACTGGAAAAGGCTGTACACAAGTATAGTTCCATGAGAATAGCATTCACTCTCAGCATTGTTTACACTGCTGAAATGAGATGCTGTTGGTGGTGACTTCATTTCCTTGTTTTTTGGGAAAGGTAGGAACTGAGTCTATTTTAAGTCACGCCAATCACTTAACTCACTCCTGATCCACAGTACAGGTGCAGAAGTGAGAGGTGGATGTCATAACATGACTGATAGATTTACACTAAAGATTTACTCAGCAAGCCATAATATGCCATATTAACCTAATCAAATTATAATCAATCATAGCATTTTCATTTACACATAATTATTATAATGCACACAGACACACATTTCCAAATAAGATTTCCTGGTCTCTCACTACACGTGTCTCAACGTGATGAAGTATTTTGTATTTTGTCTCAGAAAAGAGGAACTAAATCTTCAAATTTGGCAGCAAAAGCCAGAAAGAACTTGAAACAATGTTGTTTGTCAGACAGGATAAACTTGCAGACGAAGGTGTGTGCGTGTGTGTGTGTGTGTGTGTGTGCATGCATGCGTGTGCGCAGAATCAGAATGACTCTGTTTATTCCCTTTGACTTAATCAAAACCACAATAAGATTTTACCATAATGAGCTGCACAAAATATAATTCACAAAATTTTATTTTGGCAGTCCTCCACAACAGGGACATCATTAACATGGGTTTATAACTACTGAGAGGCTTCCATCTAAACTGAACTGTTCAACAGGGAATTCATTTATGGCTGTGATCCTATTGACAATGGAGGATTAGAATGTAAACAGGCAGGACTGCCATCTGTTTTATGCAGCCAAACTTTCCCAGTGAGAAGAATCCAAATCAGCAGGCAAACACTAAACCCTGGCTCTCAATTCTTCCCAAGTTCTCTTGGATTCCATTATTAGATGAGGCAGGAATTTGGATATATATTTTTTTTTTCTCCAAATTTGTGTATCTAGTCTGTTAGGTAGGATGTATTCAGGGAAGCAGAGAAATGGGACAAAGACATTCTGCACAGACTGAATTATTAATGAGGAGTTAGAATTGATAAGCATCTATGTCATATGATACACAAAGTGCTACAGATGCCAGACAAAAAATGTTGGATTGTTTTCCCAGTTTTGTCATCCTTCATAACAAAAGCCTGTATGCAGGTATATATTCACCTGTTTCACCTTTTCACATTTAACTTGATAGCAACGCAATAAAATTATTACTTGATTCATAGTGGAATAATTGGAAGGTGGCATGATTTAAAGTGCAGGAGTCATGATGTCTCTGACCTGTGTGTCCCTTCAGCTGATAACTGATAGTAGAGAATGATGGAAAACTGAGCCATACATTGACATTTCCTAACCTCAGTGATACAAGCTGTTTCACATACACACGGTAGATGACATTGACATAATATAATGCTACAATATGCTCTCTTTCTGTCTGCATGCTTGTGTGTGTGTGTGTGTGTGTGATCAATCTTAACAGATAATATAGATTTGAGTCCAATTTGGTATTATATAACAGACTGACTGTAAACAGAAAGATGCTGAGGGCAATATATGATTGTTATCATTATTATATGACAGATGATAATGTGTGTTTTGTTTGTAATGTTAATAAATGCAAAAGATGATATAATTTATTTTGGCAATCCATGTGACAAACTAGTATTTAACTGAATTCATTTTGCTTTGTTTCCATCCCTTTTAAATTCACCTTAAAGAATAATTGAAGCTATATTTATATTTGAGCCGATTAACTTTCTATATCCGAACTAAACCTTATCCTCAAACTTTAACTTGTGAGTATCCCATGGGTTATGTTTAATTTTGATTTAAAATATTCCTCTGGCAAACTTCATCACATGGTGCAACGTGATGAACGAACCTCTAATACATATTTAAACACTCCAAGATGAGAATGATTTCAAACATATCACTGTCAGGTTGTCATTAAGGATATATGATACATGAGCGCGGTGGGGACATCAAAAATGCTCTCTACTGACCTTTTTTTGCATTACTCTACAGTCTGCATTTCAATTATACCCTGCCTTCTGAATTAATGGGATCATTAGCAGAGGCAATTAGGAGTGGGGGTGTAAGGCATGAATAAGGCAAGCTCCTGTGATGTGCTTTTAGATGTATACATAATCATTCATCCAGCAGATCTAAGAATGTCACTTCTAATGCATCCGTTATCATCAGCTGAATTCACAATCTGATATAATGAGACTCGCTCTGGCATTCTGGTGGCGTTTTATTTTCAGCTTTCATGGCTGGCTTTCAAGACAAAACCACTGTGACTAATAAGTCTCGATATATTTACAGCTTTGATTTATCTTGAGGCAGATAAAACACAATATCAAATCAGCAAACAAACGTGATGTTTTATAGGATGTTAAGTCAGTATATTGTATTTTCCACCATGTTAACCCAATTCCAATACTTTACTGGCATTCAGGGTCTTTTTTTGTCTCTTCATTGTTTTTTTTTGTTAATGATGGAAAACATTAAAATTATTTTTTAAAGAACAGAAAAACAAATGTCCTATTAACAAAACTAAATATATGTCTGTTGGGTAAGATGTGCCAAAACAAAACTACTATGAGATTCTTTGTATTAACCTGGGAAAAAAAATGGAATAAAAACTTACACAATTGCCACACACATGCCAAATGAAAGATTATTTAAAAATAAATAAATAAATAAAGTCCTACAAACATAAATAGTTACAATTTTTTCAGTTGGCGTATTTATTTTATTTTTCAGTCAGCTTGTAAACTAATCCTAATTGTTTCATGTGTTTCTACACTATAAGAAGCTTATTCATGTGTCCACATTTCAGACAAAACTGGTCTTGAGAGAAGAATAATATATTCATGTTATGTTAATATATTGCGTTTTATAATAGAAGAATACCATATGAATATCACAACAAAACTATAACTCCCTCCCTACTGTAACATGAGAATTTCACAGTGATTTCTAGGAAAAAAAAATAAATAAATAAAGTACAAAAATAATCAAAAGCAGTTATGGCTCTGAGTACAGTATGATAAAACAAAAGTAATTCATGTCCAAATATTCTTATCATCATCATCATCATCATCATCATCATCATCATCATCATCATCATCATTATTATTATTATTATTATTATTATTATTAGTATTATTATTATTATATTTAAAAATAACTACTACTACTAATAATAACAATAAAAACACATTGTTATTAGTTTTACTTTTGGTGATTAAGGTAGAACTCTCTTATCCGGACACGTCCGGCTGCAGGACCCAGAATCCTCTGCGCCGAGGCAAGATGGAAGAACCCAGCAGCTGCGAGAGAACAATGTTTTGGCTCTAGATATTAAAACGAACAGCTGAGGGTGAAGCACACGAGCCAAAAAGAGCAGGTCGTGGTCATGTGCTGGTAAGAACAATTTACTATATTGAACTTTTGTGCGGAGTTTGTCGGTGCAGAGCTTTAACTCCTCGTACGGGATAGACAACAAAGCGCAGCGCAGGAACGCTGCTGTACCGCTGTTAGCCTGCTAGCTGTCTCGGCTAAGCCGACGAGCATCATTGTTCGCCGGAGTTGTACGGGCCGTTTGTTATGGCTCATGCCTGTGTGTCGCTCCATCACTTACAGTCGCTTCACTGTCCAGAAACCCAGGCGAATAACTTAAGTAGAAACAAGCACAAATAGTGTAAGATAGATCTGTTCTTTTTTGTGCTTTTAGGTGGTAACAAACGTTCGTCCTTGATCATTTTTTCTAGCTTGCGGATTTGTTTGCCTTTTCTAACGTAACGCTACTGTGCTGTGATATCTTGCATTAAAACACAATTCTTTAATTTAAACAAAAAAGTAAAACACGAACTTAGTTTGAAACGTAGAAGGCAGCAACTTTCAGTTTGTTTTGCTTAGTTTTTCCTCTTCGTGTTTGCGTGGTTTCTTATTCATCAGCGCAGATACGTGCTGCCGTTATTGCCTGGCCATATTAATAATTGCCTGATCCTGCATCACAAAGAAGGGCCCCGCAAGAGTGTTAGCCAAATGGTTAGCTAGGTGGCTAATTGCGTGGCGAGCAAGCTTGATAGATTTTCAAAGGGAGCAGAATATAGAATGGACTCTACTTGGAGTAACTTAACACGAAGAAACGAGAACTTAGTTGGAGTAACAGGAGTTGTTTCTTTTAGGAAAAGTTGGTTTTATACTAGCTCACCGTCGGAGCTCAACGCATTTGGCATCAGTCAGATAGCATTCATTAGCCAGATTGGTCGTTCATGCGGTGGCCAAATGGGATGTTTGTTGTAACGCTAATCGTAGAAGATACGAGTTTGGATCAACGAATAAAATTTAATGTAGAGGAAATAGATACTTTTTTTCCAGTGTTAAAATGTCTTAGTTGGACCCATATTGTTTAAATGTAAACACAGAAAAGCTTATGTCTTCTCTGCGGTGTATAAACTATGTGGCTCAGTCAGTTCTTTCCACAATCCACCTAAGGGAAGCTGTTACAGAACAGACATGGATTTGTTTATGCTTAACAGCATTGGCCAGGCCAACAGCGCATAATTACACCGACAGTCTCTCTAATGCAGTCGGCATGCACTCTCATTGGCAGATAAGCCCATACAAATAGGATGACTGGGTCAACCAGACCCATCAAACAGATTAACACGTAACTTCAATCCTCATCTCATGTTGTGTCTATCACTGCAGTCACAGTCAGACCTTTTGTCCTGCAAAATATTCACACAGTGTAATCAACCAGAGAGAATTTGTACGTTGCAGGTCTACTGTTTTGCTTGTTTTAATTTGTCATTAGGCTAGATCATTAGGCTGTATTGTCATTAGGCTGTAGATCTTTGTTGACCCACAAACCAGCAGTTTTAATATTCGACTAAGCAGCACTCAGTTGTGAGACCAGAGAAGTGATCCATAGTTATTGCATGTTCTGTTATTATTTGTGTTTATCCTCACTATTTGATTGCTACTTATGTATGCATCCAAAAAGCAGCATACAGCTGCCTATTACTGTCTCTAATATTGACTGCTTACTGTTGTTTTCATCACAGGATGACATTGATTGGTACTTGATAGATTTCCTGCCCACCGGCATTCATCATGAGCATCATTCAAGACAAACTCGGTAATGAATTCCTGCGCTCCAATGGCAGCATGGACTCCAATTTTGGCCCTGGCATGATTATGTTCAGCCACCTTCCCCCGGTGACCAGCTTCACCCGATTGGCTGCCCAGTCTGTCATGCAGGATCTCCCGCCACAAGAAATGGTTCTCAAGAAGGAGCGTGACTCACCTGATTGCAGCGGAGGCACCCATGCTGGCAGCCTGGGGTATGAGGGTGTGGGAGACTATGTTCACACCATGGGCATCAAGCAGGAAAAGCTGACAGAGCATGATTATCGCCTGCCGCTGTACCCTGGAGGCCTGAGTAAGAGCACTGAGCTGCTGGAAGTAACAGTTGGTAACAACCAGAGCCTGCTGGTGCATGACCTCAGCATGGGCAATGTAAGTACCTCTAATAAAAAAAATGGAATGCAAAGGGGAGTTTATTTCCCATGTAAATAAGTTGTATGTGTGCAATAATGTGACTACAACCAATAACCATAGTAAGAGATGGCCCCTACCAATTATGTCATTCATTAGAAGTGTTATTTCCTCAATAAATCAGTTTACATGTGATTTTGTGGCTGCTGCAAATACTGAGTGACCCTGACAGAACAGCATTAACTGTGTCATCAACAATTAAATGTGTCCATGTACTGATGTGATCAAATGCTATCATACCAATCGCGTCAGAGCGTTGTGCTTGCATATGTATATTATTGTCTTAATCTGCAGATGTTTGTCATTGTTGTAGGTTTTCTTTTCGTTTTCCCATGCACAAATAGTTACAGTGTTCAGCCTCTATAGCTAATCTCCCTCTTTAGTGTTTGTGGTGCTGTGTTGTCAACAGCCAGTATTTTCGGAGCACGATGGAGAGGAAAGGAAGGGTGCAGGGGGAGGAGCTTGTGTGAAACTGGTTATGGGGACATAAATCTACCAATGGCTTGAGATGCAAAATACCNGCATGAATGAAATCGTCTTGGCAAGGACACGGCTGTCTTGTTTGTGCTTTCTTTGGTTGTTTTTTGTGTTCATTGAAGTAGACACACACACACACTTCTAACAATAGTGAGACATTAAAGGTCTTTAGGTGTAAATATGCTGGCAAAACAGAATGAGTGATTCTCTTCACTTCACTCTTCACTTCATTTTAATGGCCTACTGTAAGTCAAGGACGGTTTGACATTTAAGATTTTATATAAACACAACCTTGAAGCTCTGAGGAGCCCTCAGACGATAGAGTGAAACCCCCATACACATTTACATTTTCAATCAGGCACACATGATGAATATTTTATGCTTAGGAGTGTTATGTTGAAGATCTAAGCCTGACAGTCAGTCTTTTTCTCTGGTGTACTCTCAAATTCTAGCAGTTATTCTCACACTGATGATCTTTCTGTCAAAATTGGACAGACTTAACTTTGGCTGGACATGCTCCCGGTTTTACTACAATAAAATTGGTTAATTTTATTTTTAAAACAGCAGCAGGTGCACCCACTTTTACCCTGCCAGGTACTAAACAGCACTGAGGTGCAGCCTGTCAATTGAGAATGAGGGTAGTAAACAGAAAGAAGAAACAGGGTAACCAGTGCCCAAAGGCAGCTGGAAAAAATCTTCTTCCTTCCCAAATTAAAATGCTACACAGATTGTTTGTTAGATGAATTTCAACAAAGGGTAATAATTTAGATTGTTAATTTAAGGAGCAGCACATATGAGGTGTGCAGTTTCTTTTTCTTTGATTGGAAGGCCAGATGAATGGCTCTCACTGGGAATTACAGGCTATCCACAGAAAAGCCATAAATCGAGAGCTTTATTTCATCTACTAGAGCCATATCACGCACAGTGTGTCACCAGCACACAATTACAAGACATTGTCCAAGTGTTCTGTTTGTTTGCATGAAGAGCAAACATTAACATGTTTACATCTTAGTTTCAGATTGAAAGCCCTTAACCTTCAATCAAGTAATTTCCTTGTCATGGTTGCCTCTCATAGCCTCGCCCTCTCCCTTTGTCATTCTCACAGCTGCCGAGTCAGTTAGGAAAGGAGCCCAGTGGGAGAAAAGGTCGAAGGTCAAATGGTGATGGACAGGAGGGTAAACCCAGAAAGAAGCGAAGCGAGGCAAAGGTTTGTCATATATTATCTCTGAATGCAGTCATATCTTGGCGTTTTAAGTCCTCACCAGAGAATCATTTATACACACCCACAGCAGTTCCTAATCATTACAAAGTGAAAAGAACTAAAGTATATTAATGAGTGAGTTTTCTTCTTTAAACCTCAATTCAGCTTAGATTGTGTGCTGTACCTGTTAAAAAAAATCTGAAGTATTAAGCTTGTGTGCATAAATACATGTATTTCTTCATTAAATGTATTGTAGTCATTGCTCATAAAATACCGTAATTCCTACTCAAGTAAAAAAATTGTCTTTTTTTTTTAGTGTCTTATCCTCATGTTTTTCAGAACATTGTGGATAGTTCTTATCATACATGTGCTTGCTGTGTAAAGTTTGAGTATATAGGCGTTTCTGATCCCTTTAATATATCCAGATTGAAGACATATAAGTAGACTGACAGAATCTGAGCCCTCTGTTGTTCGACAGCAATCAATGATGCTGGATGCAGACGGAAGCAGCCTGTCACCGGGAACCAAGCCACACATCTGTGAGCACTGCACTGCATCCTTCAGAAGCTCCTATCACCTCCGCAGACATGTCCTCATACACACAGGTACTGCAGTGTGCTCACGATTTCCACATGCACTTGCTGTTTTGGGGGTTCATCATTTAATTTCATAATAAGCTAAAGAAGAAACTTGATTGGTGACATCTCAATGTTGCCATTATGCCATCTGACAGAAACCAAAACTTAAATTATCTTTACTACATTATCCAACATTATTGTCAGACAGCACTGTGATAATAGTAGAGAGCTCTGTGGTAAATGCCTTTTTGGTATGAATTTTTAAATATTAGCTCATGCTCATATGGCATAAGCATCACTACTGTCCTAACATTTAGGGAGATGCCACATAGAGATGAAGAGCATGTTGGGCATAAGGCTCGGTGCACCTGGGCTTCTGACCCGAATGTGACAGTGATGAATGGTGCAACTTAAAAAAGCCAAGAAAATGAGCATTACTGATGAAGGGAAGGTCGGAAAACGTTACAAAATGCTACAAACATATCTAAATCCACCTTACATTTAGCTGGCTGGAAATCTGCTGTCAGAAATGCAGGTACTTCCATTCTGTGTGCATGGAATTACACCAGTGGGTTTTTAACTTAATGTCTCCCTACACAGTGCTGTTTTTTTTTTTTTTTTTNTTTTTTTTTTTTTTTTTTTCAGACTGTTTGAATAATGTAAAATTGAAGATTGATTCTCAGTCTGTGAATAGTGCAGTATATCCCCACACTCAATGAAGTATCAAATGTTAAATTGTGGAGTGTGTCAAAGAATTACCAAACATATTAACCAGCATGATACAGATGTAACAAAATTAATAATAAGATTCACAAAGGCATCATTATTGCACTGGATGTCATTATTTTCTTCATGTTCATGTCATTACATTCATGTCCTGTAAGTCCAAGTGAACCTTAAAGATTTGTAATAGCCATTGTTGGATAGCTTATTGTGAGGGATACAACACAATGTAACCATATAGAATTTGGTTTCATTTCAGGTGAGAGACCATTCAGATGCAGCCTGTGTAATATGAGTTTCATTCAGAAATACCTTCTCCAGCGACATGAGAAAATCCACAGTGGTGAGTGATTAAACAGCAGCAGTCACCTGTGAGTCACTCAGTGTTCCCAATGAACCTGAATTAATTTCATGCTATGCTGTTTTTGTATGTCAGGAGAGAAGCCATTCAGCTGTGACCAGTGTAATATGCGTTTCATTCAGAAGTATCACATGGAGAGGCACAAGAGGACACACAGCGGAGAGAAGCCGTACAGATGTGAGACTTGCCAGCAGGTCAGTGAACCTCTCATATCCTCCACAGAAGATATGCTATTTGTTAGCTGCCTAGATAGGGCAATTGCATGTGGTGTTGAATTTGTAAAGCATTTTTTATTTATATATCTCACCTTAATATTAATTCAAGATTTTCTTTAAATACAAAATGTGTTTGTGCCCCGCAGTATTTTTCTAGGACAGACCGATTGCTGAAGCACAAGCGAACCTGTGGAGAAGCCATAAAGAAGGGGCTGGATCCTGGGATGATTGACCTGGGTTGTGTAGACCTGGGGCATGGCAGCTATGGAATCACTCAGGGAAATAATGGAAGTACTGGGAGAAAGAGGGGAAAGTCCAAAAATTTTGCAGAGGGAGGGGAACGCAAGAGGAAGAAAGGGGAGGGAGGAACAGCACCAGCAGGGTTGGGGATGTCACACATTCATGGGGCAATACCTGGAAGTTACAGTGTCCATGAGTACTCCATAGAGAATCAAACAGTGTCCTCCTCTAGTGACCCAGGACCCAGCATGCAGCAAGCCCACCATGGCCGCGCTCCAAAGATGGCATTCAAGAAAGCCAATCGTAAGAGCCTCGATAAGATTGGCCTGGGACAGGCCAAACCAGGTTCCATGGAGCAAAGTGGTGGCATGGATGGCCTTGGCCTTATGCAGGGTAATGGGGCCAAAGTAGGGCCCACGAGCAGCAATTATGACGACGCAATGCAGTTTCTCAAGAAGAGACGGTACCTTCATGCAGCAAACAATGTCACTTCCTCAGGGCCTGCAGTGGCTGGAGGAACCAGCAGTGAGTTTGATGTTGGCGTTGGCCACCTTTCTTCCCAGCAGCCTGTCATTCAGGGCGTGGTTTCCAGCGTGCTGGATAGTGACACATCCCTGAGTTTGCTGGACACCTCCACTATGGGGGTGGACAAGCATGACAAGTCAGGGATCCCCGATGAAGTCCTGCAGAGCCTGTTGGACCACTACACTCAAAAACCCGATGGCTCGCACCACGACGTACACTTTGACATCAGTGACCAGCATGTGGAACTGAACCCTACGTCAACCGATGGCCCTGACCTTGGCCACAACACTGACAGCCCCAGTCCATCTGGAGACAAAACTGTGATCATGAACGAATACTCCCGTTTCCTGCTGCAGGCCTTGGAGCGCACCAGCCACAGTGCCAGCTTCCCATTGGGTCCTGGGCCCCCCGCCTCTGGACCATTCACAAGTTCCCACCAGGGTAATCCCCTCTACTCTGACAAGAACATCTACACTACTTCCCCATTGGGTTGTGGGTTTGGCCAGTCAGTGGCCTCACATTCGCTGCCCTCCTCTGTGCCAAAGTCACACTTTGCGATGTTGACGGGCTCCTCGCCACAGCACAGCTTCCACCTGAGCAACCTGGAGCCTTCCACACACCAGCAGCTCACCCCGTCTCAGGAGCTCACTGACCAGATGGAGAAGCAGCACTCCTCCACGCCCCCATCCTCCTACCAGATCAGCCCATCAGACCTGAGTAGCCAGAAGGACCAGCCACCAGTCAAGAATGGCACCACGGTTTACCCTCTGGTCTCCTCGCAGGACCTGGCCTCTCTGGACTCCTCCAAGTCTTCTTACCATATAGAAAACTTTGCCCAGGCGTTTGGCTCCCAGTTCAAGTCAGATGGCCCTGGTTTGTCTTATGGCACTGACTCCAGTGGGGAGGTGGGCCACAGGATAAGGACGCCTGTGTCTGAATTCTCAGGGTATAGTAGTTTGTTAGCTGATGTCAATGAGCCAGTAAATACAGGTTCCAAAACCCCAACAAGCCAAAGCTACAGATGAAAGCCTGGGAGGGAGAGAACACCCTGTTGAACATTATTTTTTATTTTTAATTTGTTAGTGCTTCTATTTTATTATTATATTATTATTATTGTTATTATTTTTTTAAGTGACATCTTTATTTTAATTATACTGTTGCTGTTTATGTGCCCAATTCTTCTCCCCCACAATAAGCCTACAAGGCCTGCTGCAAATGCAATTTTAAGGTATCTTTTTTAAGTTAAATATGTATTGACTGTTTATTCTTGTCATATTAGTGACATTAGGTCTCCTCATTGATCACTGAACTGACAGTACTTTTTAATTAAGCATAGGGTCGCATCAGATGTTTCCTTTCCCATGAGCTGAAGTGTTTTAGCAATCAACTTTGCAATTGTAAAATAATAATGGAAATAACCATGAGAAGATGGCAGGGAATAGCCCAGGATTGAAATAGCAAAAAGAAAAAAGAAAAAAAAAAAAGAAAAAAATGAAGAAGAAGAAGATGTTATTGTCTGTTACAAGGTTAAAAGTATTACTCAGGAAAAAGTGGAAAAGGAGGAGCCTGTGAGGTGCAGTGAGCACTCATTTCACAAGTGTCGGTAAGCAGCTTAAAAGAGGATTTTTCTTATGTTTTAGTACTTGTTGAATGAGTGTGACAGAAACAGACTGCTGCCAGCTCACCTGAACACTGAGAACACTTTCTACTTGGCGATATAGAGATTATGGTACTTTCTTGTCAATGTGAAACTCACTTTTTCTTCAATAAGGGCCATATATATATTATATATATTTATAAAAATATATATTATGTAAAATAACAGATTTAATCATTCTGGGGAGTTGCCAGGTGAAGCAGAAGAAGAACAGAGCAGGTTCAGGGGGTAGATGTTGTCCTTGTTATATTTTTGGAGAACAAAAGTGATGTTAGGGCTTTTCTTTGGCCAATAGAGGTTGCTGTTGGACAGCGATAGAATGGCCTTCCCCTTCCTGCCCTCTTCTTCTTCCTCCATTCTCTTATTTCTTAAAAAAAAAAAAAAAAAAANTTTTTTTTCCCCTCACATAACCACCCCATCAGATCAAGAAAGCTCAAATGTCAAAAATGGCTTTCAGAGGAGACGTGTGGTCATTTGGGCATATGCAGATGGGTTTTGGGGAGTTGAACATATTCCGGATGATTGGATTACCCTTTGTTTGGGTAGCATGGTTCATATGGGTTGGTGGGTGGGTTGATATGCGAATGTGGGTGGGCGTGGCCATGGGATTTTCATTAATATTTTCTCTTCTGATTTTTTTTGTTTTTTTTGGGGGGGGGTTAGATGGGGAGGGGTGGAGGGATTTTAAAAGCATTAACATTTAATTGGGATAATGTAAATGTAATTCATACCCTTAGTTTTAGTTTTACTTGTTACCCAATTTAGCAGCTTTGCTTTTTTTTTTTAATTGAATTTGATGACAAATGTGTTAGTGATCGAGTATTTCTTCTGCTGTTACAGAGGCAGCCATCCATGAGGAAAAAGATGGCTGACCAGAATTTGATGTAACAGTAACCCTTCAGATCCTTTGCGTGTGCTGGCAATACCAAGCATTTCTCCCATTAGAAATTGGGTGCCTACTCCTGAGAAATACAGGGGCAAGATAATGTTGAAATATATAGAAAATGTTAGATGTAATTTTTGCTGATTTTTAAACGTGTTTATGCTGTACATTTTTCATAAAACTGACAATAACTGCGCTGTCTTCCATTTCTACAACAGACCGTGAGTGCTGGAAATCTCACGAACGAGTTTTTAAANAACTGCGCTGTCTTCCATTTCTACAACAGACCGTGAGTGCTGGAAATCTCACGAACGAGTTTTTAAACCCCTTTATGCTACAATGCTTTGTTGTTTTAAGCAATCCTGAAACATGGTTGAATGATTGCGATGCTGCAATATCACCAGGGACGCTGACTGATCGCTGAGATGATAAACTATGTTGCTTTGTTTAAAGGTCGAGGGGTAAACAAACTAGCATTTGCCGAGCATATACCTCATATCACTGTAAAGCAGGGACAAAGGAGTGAAAGTTTGATGTACTGTATGTAGCAGAGATGCTGTTGTGAGTTGAAAAATTTTCTGTGTGACTATTTTTTAACGTTTGTGAAAATGACATTTATGTGACCTATTGGGAAGCTGTTGCTTGAAGGGTTTTTGTAAATGTCAAATGCCAACCAGTGTTG
Organism: Lucifuga dentata; assembly: GCA_014773175.1. NCBI lineage: Eukaryota > Metazoa > Chordata > Actinopteri > Ophidiiformes > Bythitidae > Lucifuga > Lucifuga dentata. Next base: position 37,228 of record VXCM01003204.1, on the reverse strand, counting down.
CGCCTGCAGTTAGACCTCCTGTCTCCTCCACACATTTTCTTTTTTGCCATATTGTTTCAGTGAAATACGCCGTTTACAGAAATGTACAAAACACTACATCTTAATTTACTTAATTTTGACCCCAGCATAAATTTAAATTTTTTTTATTATCTTTCTTATCTTTTCCCTTTTTTGTCACCGCCAAATTTTGTCGCTGATGTTTTCCTCCATTTTAATTTTCTTTCAGATTCTTGTGAAGTTTTTCATAAGGCTGATTTTGTCCAATGAATTTAAAACCGATTAGGGAAAAAAACAATAAAATGCTGTTATCATGAAGTATGACTGTCATTCTTTATGCGGTACGTGATGTTAAACATGTCAATCCATTAGTTAAGTGCATTTCTATATTTTAATTGAACTGAAGTGTTTTTCCTTTATGTGTTCTTGTCAAAGGTGTGGATGGGATACAGTATCAAACCTCTTAAGAGGTTTGATACTGTATCCAGATCAGACTGTTTCTTATCTCCAGTGTGTATCATGGTTGGCAGCACATAGAGGCTTACCAAAGCTTAAAGGACAGTACCGGAGTTTTTGCATGTTTGAGCTCAATATATACAGTATAACCTGCATACACGATACTGATAATTATTTCGTGTTTTTAAAATCAACTTGTAGAGGCTTGAAATGTGCTTGAGATAAGCAAACCATCACATATTAAGTTGTTTTTTTTTTTTNTTTTTTTTTTTTGTCTTTTTTTTTTTGTCAAAATAACTTTATTTAACACAGCTGCACAGAAGACAATATATGTCTCCGCCAGGGAATATAGTCCCAGGAGAAGACAACTTTTTACTAAGGATTTAAAAACGACTGTCCCTTCTATATTTGGATGTACGTGTTAGCAGGTGAAACATTGAATTTTTGATTTTGAAAAAAATAGGGGATTTGGCAAAAAAATAGAAAAACTAACATGGTTTTATGTTTTGGAAATTGTCGGTATTGTATGATACATGGGTAGTATTTTTTTGGCTTAAACATGCAAAATGGACAGTGTGGTCCTTTAATTGCCGCTAGGTGGTGCTAGTGTATTAAATAGAAGTGGTGGAAATCCTTTTAGCTGTAGGATCTCCTTTTAATTTAATCATCTCAATGCGCATCGATATTCAGATATGCTTAAATAGTATTTGTGTGACTCTCTTTTGACATTGTTCAGATTTTGCCTACATTTTGTTATTGTTTCAGATGTTTACAAGCAAGGAGAGCAACTTCTCAGCCTGACCATCTCAAATCTACACATCCTGTTCCTGTCTGCAGTACAGGTAGTCATGCTTCTACTCATCCCACTTAAAGGTACATTCTGTAATTTAATTAAAAGTAAGTCACTTTCTTTTTTGAGGGGAGTCTTATGTTCATCCTTTGTAGTCTTAAAATCTTTGTCACTTTCATCTTTTCCACTTACAAGCTGCACTGCAGGAAATTCTTTAGTAAAATTTCTGCCTGTCTTTCAAAAAAAGTTAATTCTAGAAAATGTGAGAGCAGAAGTTGTGAGAATAATATTTTCAAATTTTTAGATAAAATCTTAAAGAATTCATTACTGAAAGTTTTTCATTTTCTAATTGATGTTTTTTAATCAATTATAGAAAAAAAATCTGCTGAAATTAAAAATTAAAGATTTAATTCCAAAAATGAAGAACAAAAATTCTTGAAAATTCTTCTTTACTTGACTTTATGTTCTTCTTTGATGTTTGTGCTGAATGAAAGACAAATTCTAATGAAAAAGAATTGCAAAAATGACTTTAGACTCCAGAGGATTAAAGGACCATACTGTCCATTTTGCTTGCGTGAGTCTAATATATTCAATTTTCATACCTGTAACCTTACTGACATTCATCTCCCAAAGCATACTAATGGAATGGTGAATTTAAAAAAATGTTTTTCCTGCCTTCCAGACTGCCATTGGTTTGAGTACATTCTGGTACGTCATTAAAATTNAAAAAATGTTTTTCCTGCCTTCCAGACTGCCATTGGTTTGAGTACATTCTGGTACGTCATTAAAATTGTTGATAATTGAAATGTTCTTGGGATAGGTAATCCATCATCGTGAACAAGACGTGTATGCAGGGGTTTTTTAGAAGTTACTTTATTTTATTTTGTGCGGAGTGAACTTATGTCTCCAACGGGGAATATAGTCTCAAAAGAAGACCTGCATTTATCGAAAAATTTAAATGACCATGACTTCATAAGNCGGGGAATATAGTCTCAAAAGAAGACCTGCATTTATCGAAAAATTTAAATGACCATGACTTCATAAGTCTGCGTACTATTAGCAGGCGAAACATCGATTTTTAAGGTGGGTGTATCGCTTGAATATTTGATTTTGAAAGATTAAGAGATTTTGCAAAATATCAGGAAAGCTGAAATGCAGTTTTATCCTTTGGGAAATGATTGTCAATAATGAAACATATTAGGCTCAAACATACAAAATGGACGGTATGGTCCTTTAAAGCCAACGTTCACTCTTATAAATTCCTGTGACATCTCATTAAACACTGACAACACTGATTCAGGACACAATAACAATATTAGAGGTTTAAATCATAACAAACCACAAGTTTATCTTACTTTATTAATTCTTACTGATTAGGAATAGAACGGTTACAGACTACTTTTTGCTTTATTCCATTTTTATTAAAATCAAATATTTTTTTCCTTTTAGTTGTTTCTTACAAATACAGTACAATTGACACAGAATGTACAGTATTATTCATATGTAGAGAATCTACAATGTTATTCCAACACAATCGACTGAGACCTTAACAAACCTTTCTGCCGACCTTGTTTTGTAAATACTTTGTATATTACATTTACCCAGCTATGTCATTATTTTTAAAAGCCTTCATACTTAACTGGCAACATTTTGTTCACCTACTTTCAATATTTCAAATCTAAGTTATTGCCTCATGAATTAATTTATCTTCCTGTAACTTTGCTTCATACATATACATCCGTGAGTTTCTGCATGTGAGCTTTCTCATTGTATTGCTGTAGCTCTGTGGGGAATTAAATAGCTTCCTAAAATCAAAAAGAGAACTGGTGTATCTTCCCATGGCCACAACATGATTCTGTTCACAGTTCATGCATGACTTGTACATTTTTAATTTTTGTCCACACCCAAAACCAGCATGATTCAGTGCCAATCCCAATAAATGACTGCATTTTCCATTATATGGCCTAATGACGATATGGCCCAAGTTTCCATTCTGTTCCACTTCAGTTTTCCCAGTAGCTTTCTAAGCGCCACCATCATGAGTCAACTTTGATAAGCGGGCTGGGCATTGTACTCAACGTCTCGCTTTGAGTGAAAAATTAAAAATTATGTCGTAACAGTCAACGTAAGGGTACAAAGTAGTAAAGGTGTGACCAGGAGAAATGACTTAATGACTTAATGTTCTGCCAACTAACAGTTAGAGGCCTCCTTCATTTACTGTTGCTGAGGTTGTCTGAGCTCCTGTTGCCTCTCTCTCTCTCTCTCCATCCTGAGGAAACATTGTATTTTGATAAGAGTGGATGTGAGAGTGATGTGCATGACGTTCTTATCTTCAAAGCTTGGAACAGGCTGTATATTGAGCTGTGTACACAGAGAGATAATGAATAGTGAACTACAGTAATAAAAGAGTAAAAAGTAAAGTTTCAGCGATGCTGTGATACGAGTCATAACAAAGATGAATTGCAGAAAAATTATAAATGAGTCTTTTCCTATTTGCTGTGTATAGGATAGACAGCAAATAGACTATACTGTCTGTAGCTTAAGTGGGAATTATGTAATGGTACACAATCATTATGGGTGGCAAAGTGTTTAACGTTGAACCTTTACACTCATTGGAATTACTCACTGATGTATGGTAAATCAGTTTTGCATATCTGTGTTTGGTCAAAAGGTTAATGTGCAGCATCATCTCCTTAAAACTTTCCCTTGAGGGAAATCAGAGGGAAAATGTCCTTTTATACAGTGTTTATTTTAAGCGTGCCTTTCACCACGATCATTCCTGAAACAAGACACACTTGTGTCAACAATGAAAGGCCACTGGAGGTGGTTGCCAGGTTGAAAATAAACACAAGGTATTGAAAAATGTTGCAATGATCCGGAGTATTTGCATGAGATAAGAATGAGGTCACAAAGGTGTTTGTGTTCGTAACACCGTTGGATATTTGTTATATCTCTGATGAAGGAGCATCCCAACAGTTGTAAAAGCTCAAAGTCAGATAACATAATGGGGAATGCAATAATATAATGAGTGAATTTGCCTGGAAAATTCTGTATCAATGTGTGATATGTGACTAGTTACAGTGTGAAATAAACCACTGACGTTAGTTTCATATACAGTCCACTCCTTAGTTAAACAATAATGATTATTCATACATCCAATTCCAGGAGAAAATACTGTACTTCCTTGATAACTGCTAAAAGATGTGTAATAATTATGGTCAGAGTGAATTTTTATAGTGTACAATTTTATAGGTTGTAAAAGAGTAAATCCAGATAAATATCTTTCAGATCTAGCCTTTAAATAGGTCTGAAAGTATCTTAAACTCAAATATATGTAATAATGGGATTTTGTTTTTAGATGTAAATGTTGTTATAAACTAGTCCTGTATAACTAGTCCTGTTCCTTTTCTACTATGTTTTCTTAAACAATAAACACTGACTCACTCGTTTACTGGAACAATAACACAATCAACCACACATCCATCACAGTTTAATTTTTGATAACAATAAAATATTTTCTTGATAATCACTCATGATGAAATTGACCTACTTTGCTCTTACGTCTCAGGACTTGTTACCGACTCTTCCTCTTCTGTTAAAACCATGACGTAAAGGCCCCAGCTGCGCTTGGCTGATCTCAAAATTTACAACGAAGAACATACAAATTTCTTTTATCTTCATGCATATATATGACTTAGTTAGTTGTAGCCCATTATTTAGACAAACAAGGTCAGAGTACAGTTAAAATTAAAGTTTGGGTTCAGAAAGATAAATTAATGTATCATCAGCATAGAGCTCATCAGCTGGGAACCTAATATACAGAAAGGAGATAATTTATACTAGAATAAAAGTAAAGTTCCCTGTGGTTCCCCAATAAAACACAGAGATGTGCCTTGATCAGTTTTAGGAGAACATCTTAACAATAACAAAGAAAGTTAGAAAAAGGATTTGATGAGTCACAGTGACAAAACAGAAAATCAATACATATGGCTTTAGGAAAGAGACCTTTTATACAGTTATTGTTCAATAAATTTAATAAAATTGATTATAACCAGAAATGCAATAAAATTTGCAGAGTAAATTATTGAGATTTTGAGTTATTTAATTTCTGAGAGGGTTTTTTTTTTTTTTTTTTNGTTTTTTTTTTTTTTTTTTGATGGTGTCATATGAGTCTTTATTTTGAAATAAGATTGGTGCTAACACAATTGTGTGTGTGTGTGTTCATGCCATACTTCTTATACAGTGATTGTTGTGAACTCGGAAGTTCGAAAATCCGATTTCCAAGGAAAAGTCAAAGAAAATGCTGCTTCAACTCAGAATTCTGACTCGGAAAGTCAGACAAGTTTTCCCAAGCATGAGGTCGTATTAACATCATTTCAACATGGCTGCTCACACCATAAACAGTAATTTCTCTATCTATCCAGTGGGGTCCAAAAGTCTGAGACCACAGAGAAAATCTGTGATGTTTTCCATGTAAATCTGGAAATAATCAAAGTCTGACATCACAAGAAGCTCTTTGGAATATTGNGGGGGGGGGGGGGGGGCAATACCAAATACTATATTCTGAAATTCATGGACATTTTTCTAAGACTCAACTTTTCACTCAAATTGTTAAGATGATATTATCATTTGTAATGAAAAATCTTGTATTAAATTCAAAAAGAATGCAAAATAGAAGCATTTTCACAGTGTTCTCAGACTTTTGGACCCCGCTGTTAATGGATGTTTACAAGCATTTTCTTTCTATCAATAAGTAACAGAATAAACATATAACACTGGTAATGCAGTAGCTGTTTTGAAAGGTAAATAACTCATAAACATTAAAACATAGCTTCTTTTGATCCAAGAGAGCAAACAAAACAATGTTGTCCATGCTGTCTCCCACTTTGTTTAGCTTGAATGCGTGGTGGTCATAAATGACATAATTCTGAGTTGCAACTTCCCAGTTCAGAGGAACAATGAATGCAGCATTAATGGCATATGTTGTCAAAAGTCGCCATTATCCATTGTGGAGTGATTTCCTGAAAGTTGTTCATGTTGGTGGATTCTGTTATCTTATGATTTGACAGCAGGGAGAATGATTAAAAAAGGATTTCAAAGTTGGTGCTAGCTAATCTGAGTGCAAGGCTTGTTATCCAAGGGGGGTGGGGGGTGG